>JYJE01000085.1:158965-416655 GCA_000983655.1 Zymoseptoria brevis
CTGTCAAGATCGGGTTGGATGTTGGGGTTCTGTTGCGGTTGGGTAGTCGCAGGCTGTCCAAGGTTGCTGTTGTAGCTATTGACCTGGTTCTGAGCACGAGCGTTCATAGCCGTGCGGTGGAAGTCGAGAGTACCCGGTGTCGCGCCACCGTTCTGGAGTTGATTGTACAAGGCCTGAGAGTTTGGTGATGGCTGCGGGAACATGGACCCACCACCACCAGGCGTCAGACCAGTTCGAAGAGACGACTCGTTGGGTGTCGGAAAACTACCAGCAAAGTGGTGGTCACTGTTGAAGTAGTCGTTAGACCCTGTGGGGCCGGTAAGCATAGCAGGACTGAGTGGACCAGAACGAAGGGAGCCCGGCCAGCCAGGCGTGATCCCGGGAAGGAGGGATGCCGGCGATGTGAGACTGGTCACGCCGGGGAGCTGTGTCTTTCCAGGTGTCTCGACAGGATTACCGAAGGCGTTCTCGAAAGGGTTCGGTTCCTTGGACAAGTGAGTGGTGCTTTGCTCGCCGAATAGTTCGCTCTCGCCGTTGCCGTTTTGATTTGGTCTCGGTGGCGGCGCAAGAGGCGCATTGGCAGGAAGAGTTGCTTTGACGTCGGTGTCTTCAGGCGACTTGACGGTGAGCACGGGCGCGGCTAGGATTGGCATGTTAGTATATGCATTGACGGTGGGTGGTGGAGGACAGTTGCGCGAGCGCGTCGAGTCGCATTGATGATGAGGCAGTGTAGGATGGGTCGCGGAAGGAATGCTCACCTGGCTTGACTTCTCCGCTGGTTGGCGCTTCCTTCTTTTGGTCTGGTGAGGATGTCAGCTACCGTGGTGGTGGAGAAGTGGACGCGTTATTGGCGGCGTGAAGTGTCGTGAAGCCATGAACGATGACGTCGCATCGATCATTGTAGTCGACGACGAGGATTGTTCTTCGGAAGGGCAGAGAAGCAATGAAGTTCAAGACGGTATAGCAACAACAACAACGTACCTAACGAATTGCGTTTCGACGCCGGCGAGCCAGTCTGACTCTTGTTGGTCAGGTGTGGAGAGTTGTTGTTGGACCTCGAAGCGACCGCGGCCATTGTGTCGGGTGTTTGATGTGCAAGAGGCGGGATGGCTGTTCCTTCTGGCGATGACGGATGATTTTGATGATGTCACGGCCGGTGTTGCCCAGGGCAGGTGCGGTTTCGAGCTCGGACGATCACTTTTGATTCTCTCCTCTTGATGGACAACGGGTGCACACTATTCTCTCCCTTTTTACACACAATCGTTGTTGACAGTGGTTTCGATGGTTTTGCACCTACAGGAAACACATTTGGTCAGCAATATTCGGTACTCACCATTCGACAACCGTGGTAGAAGATGTCTGGCAAGCCGTGGTCGAGTCTGAAAGGGTGGCGAATTGCACCCCGTCCCGTCCCACGCAACGGCGACCTTGCTCGACCACTGGAAACAATGCATCAACATACCTCTGAAGATGATATCTCGACAGGCGTCTATGTCTGCGATGTTATTATGTTCGTGATGCGGTCGATGTGTGCAGGCCTGGGGGTTGGCGTGACGTATTCGCTGCTGGCTGCTGCTGAGACACCAAATTGCGACAAAGAGTTGCGCGCGCGCAGAGATGATAAATTTCGCGACGACAATATGAACGTCTCCCTCGTCGTCGTCGTCGTCGTCGTCGTGTTGCGTTGCGGTATAGCCAAGCCCCTGCGACTTCACTTCTGGCCTCCTGGTCGATCCTTCCTGGGTGGTGATGGTGGTACTGCGCGACCTGCAGTTGTCCAGTTTCTGCTGCGCGTGACGACGATGATGCTGATGAAGGAGAGTGACGAAAGAAGGTGACGTAGGAGGGCAGGCTTATTATTGATGAATGAAGGAGAGCCGGGCGGGCGAAAGAAAGCTTGCCGCGCTTCGTCAGCACTCGGGGGCGCTTGGACCTTTTTGGGCCTGCACGTTTCTCTCCTCGGCAGCTACTGCCAGCTAAGCAAAAGACACTTTTTCCTGGTAAACGGTACAACTGCGATCTCGCGAGAATGCAGCGATGGCCGAAGGATTGACGTAGGGAGAATACAGCAAGAAAGTCCTCTCTATTCGATATGGTCTCAGCTTGCGAGACAGTACTGTCTCTCATGCCCCAGAGACTGCACAGCTGTCTTTGTGTGATCCCGGCCATGGGAAACGAGCCTCGGACTCAGAGATTGCCTTCTCACGTGACCCGTGATGTCGATCTCGATCGCACCCGGTCCGATCTTCCACTTCTACCGCGCCGCGCGTTTTCTCGTTTGACTTCTCCGTGGTCTGTCTTTCTCGCAAAGCAAAGCCAGCTTCGCCTTGATCGAATGCAAGACAAACGATTGTCTCTTTTACATGTCACTATTGGGATGAAGCGACGCGATTCTCGATGAACGAGAGAAGAGATCGTGAACGACTATGGTCTGTATGGCTTCCAGCTTCAAGTCGCTCCAGCGGCACCCGAAGAAAGGTAGCCACATGCAGAGGCATCAGGAGAAGCATAATGCCCAAGCTTCGATGAAGTTGAGGTAATGCTATGCCGCGATACCTCCGCAGGAAGCCCATGCAGCCCTGACTGGCCGGCAGAGAATACTCATGAACTGCTGGGTCTTAGGCCCTGCTATTCGAGCTCAGGGCCTTCGTACGGACTACTGTTGTGTGGTGGAGGTGTCAGGCGAAGGTGAAGCAAGAGAGAATGAGGTAAGGTATCATGTTCATGCTCTCATCTATATCGCTGCTTGTTGTTTCTCATCTATGTCTCGCAGTCTGCGTATATCACACCGAACTCTGGTCTTGCCCGAGCATCGCAAGCCAGATCGCTTAGAGTCACTCGCACAGTCTTCAATGTCGTTCATCGCCATGTCCATCCTCTCATCCTCACATGCTCCAAGCCTCATGCCATATCTCGTTCACTCCTTCTTTTCACCTGTCACCATCCTCCTGCTCCTCTGCTCTCCCTTCACCTCACCTCTCACCACTCCACCGCGTCTCTCCCTACCTTCACATTTGACCCTCGCATCAATCCTCTCCCTCTGATATTTCCCACCTCTGACACCTCTCTTCCTGTCCTCACCATCTTTCTTCGCCTCCACCTCCACCATCTTCTCCTTCACCTTGAAGCCCGCAGCAGGCAGTGGAGCATGCCTGGACGCCAGTAGCCCACCCGCAGCACTCGCATTCGCCTTTCTCATCTCCTCGATCAAGTCCTGAAGTGGAACGGCAGTCTTGGGCTTGTTGGAGTCATCTGCGATGGAATTGATAGGCTTCGTGGTGTCTTTGCTGTCTTGACGACCGCGCGGCTTGGAGGTCGACGCAGTGAGGGTGGGAGTTGAAGAAGGAGAGGATTTGCGGCCAGAGGCAAGGGACATATTCTTGTCACGCGAGAGACTGGCGATGCGGTGATGGTGATGAGCAGCGATGTGATGAGCCGGAGACTCGCCTCGAGGCACAAAGATTTTGACGGAGTTGGAGCTTGTGGTTCGATCGTATCCGGGTACCTTACTGGCTGTGTGATCCGGCTTGTCAATCGAGCTGGCCTTCGACTCAGGGGAGGTGCTGGGTGTGAAGGCAGGTGTCTTGGCTGTCGATGGTTTGATGAAAGTCGGTGCGATGCTGGAAGGAGGAGAAGGAATCAGAGGAGCGAAGTCGATGAGGAGATCTGCGGTCGCTGGAGGCGACGTAGTCGTTCCCATGGCAGAGTGCTTATGAGCAGACGCTGGCGTGTTGGGACGAGCGGGAGGTGTTGTTGGCTTGAGAATGGTGCGGTCGCCGACTTTGATAGCCGACTTCAACCCAGCCTGCTCTTTCCCTCCTTTCGCATTCTTGGCTTCAATCTCACTGGCTTCTCCATCGGCATCCGACCCCTGACTCCAAGTCGACGCGGAAGAAGAAGAGGAGGAGGAAGAAGAGCACGAGTCCTGCCTCGACTTCTGCATACTCATCGGAGGAGCAGTCAGCCACTCTCCCACATCCTGTACTTTCCCAACCCTCCTGTCCCCACCCAGCTTCACAGCACACTCCCTCTCCGCCCACCACCGCGGCACATTCCAGATCCCAATCTCCTTCAACTTCTCTCTTGCGGGCATCTCATGCTTGAAGCGACAGCCCTGCTGCTGGAAAGCGCAGTCGCCGTGTAGAATCCAGTAGGTGCAGAACTCTTTCTTGTCCGGGTCGGGCATCGTGCCGGAGGGCGAGACGTGGGTGAAGGTATTGGTGGGGTTGGGGCGGTAGTTGAGGCGGGAGGCGGCGTTGACACCAGTCTGGGAGTTGAGAATGGCGTTGAGGGCGGTGTCGGCGTCGGAGACTGGTGGGGCGGGAGTGTTGCGGCGCCAGGAGGTGGCAGTTGAGCTGGGTGGAGGCGTAGATCGAGGGTTGACGGACGACTGCTGGCGACGGTGGCCCGCGGCCTCGGACACAAGCTGCTGAGGCTGCACTGGATCACCCGGTGTGGCCATGGTCTTTTGGAGGCCTTCATCCTTCTGCACGACCTTTTCCTCGTCTTCAAGAGCGAATAGACCACCGCTGACTGGTGCCGCTCCAACATAGTGCATGCCATACGTCTGATCCGGAGTCAAGACTCTGGATGCGTGGACGAGCTTGACGGAGAGTGGCAGTTCGTCAACAGGAATGAGTGCCACAGGAACGTTGCCCGGACGAGTGATGAAGTAGACGAGTCGAGGCTGCTGATGAGGAAGGGTGGATGGTAGGTAGGAGGGAAGGGGTTGATGGTAGCTTGTGGAGTTGGCCATGTTGATCCTGTGTCGTCCTGCAGGGTGTGCTGTGTATTAGATTTCGTGGACAGTAAGAGACTAAAGTCCTTTTGTAGTGAAGTGGTATTCGTCTGAGTACGAAAGGAGGTATTGCTCGGTGTACGATAGTTGGCACCAAGTACCAGGCGGTCAACGCCATTGATATACCACATTGTATCTGCACAGGTAGCCAATTTGCTTGATGATTGTGATTGGCGCCGATTGTCTCGTGTCGATGGAGCAAGCTTGTTGTCTTGTCTCAAACGAACGGATACTTGCTTGTATTGTGGTGGGTGGAGGCAGTTTGTCGCATGTGCTAAAGAAATGCAGCAAACATCTGTGCATTCCTTTGTGCTGCTCAAACCGGAGTGATGGTCCACTTGCGTGAATGTGCTGGCCAAGCAAAGAGGTTGGCCTCTCTTACAAAGTAACGCGGACGCTTGCGTCGACCAGGGGCTCTGCCGACGGGTTCGTGCATGACTGGAGACATGCTGTGAGATCTGAGCATCGGTGCTGACACATCCCAGCATTTGGGTGATTGACCACATCCAGATCTTTGTAGACGTCCAGAATCGGATCCCAGGCAGTTAAGATGTTCGAGCTGCCGTCGCATGGGCGTTGTCAAGACTAGAGCCTCGACCGAACCCAATTCAAGAAACCTCCCTTGGATGCATTGACCGCCTGCCAACACTGCACTCCTTCATCCCACCGATCGTCAACCCAGACGTCAGTCTCTCCATCCTCATTCAGCCTCACCATCTGCTTCACATCTTTCGTTCTCCACAGATCAGGCATCTTCTCTCCCTTCACAAACTTTGCAAAGGCTTCGTTCCATGGCCTCAGGAGCATCTTTTCCTCCTCTGTCAATCCATCCTTTGAGTCGATGCCCCAGAGCCAGATTTCCATATCTGATGAGTGCGTCACTCCCCAGTATGCGGGTAGATTACATCCGCTCGTCCTCCAATCAAATCGGTATCGAAAGACATCCTCTCCATATGTCAGTCCTCCTCTGTCCAATGCCTCGTGAAAGCCTCGTTCCAGAGAGTGTACCTGCATGTTGGCATATAGTCTCCCAAAGGCATCCTGCCAATCTCGCGCTCCGTGAGGAAGAGACTTCTTGTCTCCGCAGTAAAACGACATCAATTTGCTCACCACCTCCGGCGGGTAGTCCGCACACAGTCTAAGCTTGACAGCGTCATGAGTCGACGTGACTGGAGGTCTCCAAGCAGCGTACAAGGCATGCTCGTCTCGACATTCGCCGTTTATCAATTTGATGCCGCGTCGCTTCATGCGGCGGGCGAAGTCTCCGGTATTGATGGAGTGGACCACGGACTTAGATATGAAGGTACCGTCTGAACAGGCTCTAAATTCGCTGATCTGAAGAGAGTCTTGGGCGGCAATGATGTCCCTAGGTGGGAGAGCTCGGAGACGTTGAAGCTTTTCGTGAGGTATGAGAGCCAGTGGAATGTCGAGAGTGGTCAACAATTCGTCGAACTGCGCTTGGTGCTGCGCTGTAGTTCGAGGCTGGACTGAACAGTGTTAGCTTGTCTCGAGCATTATGGTCCACGATCAGCTTACCTCCAGGTGAATTCGACCACATAATCGCTCGCTTGATAATAGCTTTGTGGTCGGGTACGAAGTATAGCTCATGGGCGAGTTGTTGAAACGTGCTGTGAGACCCAGCGCTATACCCACCCACAGTGATCTCATCTGGGTTCCCGCCAAACTCGGAAATGTGCTCTGCCACCCACTCTAGAGCAAGTCTTTGATCCCAGAATCCCTGATTACCCACATGCTCTCCATTCTCTTGAGCTTCCAATTCGAGCTCTTTGCTCGATATGAAGCCGAAAGCATTCAGCCTATAGGCCGGTGCCACAATGATGGCTTTGAACGCGGAGTTCAGTAATGGAGCTACCTTGACCGGGTCGAAATTCGGTGCTCCCCATTGTAGAAATCCTGTCAGACATGTTAGTGATGTCCTCGAGCATACTCGCTATGAGCTCTTGACATACCGCCGTGAATGTAGAAGAAAACCGGCCAACCTCGACTAGGCGCCTCTCCGCTGGGAATATACACATTCAGAAACAAACAATTCTCATCCCACGACTTCTCATCAGGTGGACCTAGCCAGCCGGGCTGCGGACAAACACCTGCAACGCGATTGTACCTTCCGGGACTCGCTTTGGTGCCATAGCGAAAGTCTCCAGGAAGTCTTCGAGGTGCTCGGAAGCGATATTGTGCCACGGGTGGCAAGGCGTATGGAATGCCGCCGAAAAAGGTGAGGGCTGTCTGACACGTTGATGCGTTGGTGAATGTCAGGCCTTCAAGATGGCCGAGAGAGCTGGAGTGCAGGAAGTAGGGCTTCTGCTTAAGCTCGGGACGTGGCATCTTGCCGTGTGAAGATGACTTTTACTGCGGTACTGCTGCGATACTACTTGAGCGTTGCAGTCCCATCGTCAATGTACCGGAACCTTTGAGATGGGTATGTGTGGAGGTTGCGAGATCGTAGGTGGTTATCGGAACCACCGGCCGGCCAGGAAGTGGAGTTCGGCTGCCCGACCTCGGATGATATGGAAGCGACTCGTGACCACGGAAATGAATATATGACTGCAATGATTTCGCGAATATCTACAGTCATGACGCGGAGGCATTTTGTCATGACGGACAGGAAATGACATTCGCGCTGATTCCGTTGGCCCTTATGGTAGAGCCCTCAAGTACAGCAAGACCCAGCTCCAATGGAGATCTCAACGGGACTCGACAACGGTTCGAAACTTCATTATTCTCAGAGCAAAGGCACTTCTTGCTCATGTCCAAATCGCGCCCCATGTCATCTTCCCTCGACGAAACGGCACAACTTCCACCGACCCACTCTCACTGCGCAGGATCTCCGCGATGGCCGCCGAGCATCGACTTAGCGTGATTCTCTCCTTCTTCTCGTCCTCCACCTTATAGAACGCCCGTCCATAGTTGCTGGTGAAGTTTTCCAGCTTCTCAATAGTCACATCGTCCGCGTTCAGCACGCCCAAGTCGACACCCAGCTCGAGTGCATTGACAACAAGTCCAACAGCATGAGGTTGAGTGAAAACTCCGGCCGCAACTTTGTCGCCGCGCTTCGAGATCGCAGGATGAGGCGCAGAATCCGTTCCCAAGAAGAACTTCGGATCACCACTGATGACAGTCTTCAGAAGTGCACGGCGATCTGAGGGATTTTTCGCTACAGGTTTGCAGAAGCAGTGTGGATCCCCAGCCCAGTCGTCCACGGTCAAGAACATATGATGAGCAGTGATCGTGGCCGCCACATTGTCACCGCACGACTTGACCGCCTCGATGGCAGCTGCGGAGGTGCAGTGTTCCAGGATGATCCGCAGTTTAGGAAAGCGGCGATGCAAGTCAAGAAGTGTGGGAAGGAAGGCTTCTTCGGCATTGAGGACTGTGATATCGGCGCCTGCTGAAGGTGGGAGCTCGCCGTGGAGATTGAGCACCATGTCTTCCTTCTCCATCTGCTCGAACACCGGATAGAACTGCTCGTACGATAGCACGCCATCAGTCGAGTTGGTCGTGACACCGTGCGGGTAGGATTTGATGCCGGTGATGCCTTTTCTCTTCGCCTCTACGACGGTCTCCGGCTGAATGTTCGGGTGAAGGTAGAGCGACATGAGGAACTTGACATTCGGTTCCAGCTCTTCCAGGCGCTCTTTGTAGTCCAGAGCGTGCTTCACGGTCGTGATCGGAGGGACCAGATTAGGCTGAAGAAGTCAGTCCGACTCAATGTTCTTTGGGCAGACAATACTCGTACCATGACGAAGACGGTATTGGCGCCTCCCTGGCGAATGGTTGGGCTGCGAACTGTCAGTCATGCTCCGCAATGATCATTGGGATAGTAAATGCTCACACGACAAGCTCCAACATGTCTCCTTCTCGCAGGTGGACATGCATGTCTGCCGCCGCAGCCATCTGCACGCCATTGAACTTTTCCAGCAATTCCTTCGGCGCCATGATGTCGGAGAGGTGATCAGGCGTTCATCAGAGAACCGACCTCGAAGGATGCAGCTGTCGGCAAACACAATCGCATTTATCCGAACTTGCTTTTGGTGGTCGTCCAACAAGTGAGTTCGAATCTTCGCCAGACAGCCGGTTACAGACCGGATATCTCTATATCCGGAAGACATCCGGAATCCGGAGTCAGCATCGGAGCATCGGGTATCTCTCTCCTTTACATGCATCTTCCATGCTACAACACGATTCGTGACACGGGATGTCATGCCACCAAAACGGCGGCAAAATCCAGACATGGACAAAGACATCCCTGCCATCAACTACGATGCTGACCCACGATGGAGACAGAAGCCGCTCACGCCAGCACAGCTGCTGGTCAACGACGTGCGCATGGACACGCTTCGGCCTGATCGCGGCGCCATGTTAGAGATGTGTGAGAGGGTACCATCGAGTATCGTACCGGAGACAGCAGCATACACACCGTCTGCGAGCTTGCTCCGGATCGCCAACGCCAACGCGAATCCCATTGAGAAACAGCGCCTCACGAATCTGGAAGAAGATTTTGGTTGGATGAGGCACCTCAGGCTGGAATCGCGCCAGCATGGCTTACAGAGCCCAAACGAGTCCGCAAAGTGTCGTTGGATTCACTGCTCTTCCAAATTCCCAGAATACCTCCAAGGCTTCCTGTGGGCGTTGTCCGACGATCTGAACAACATCACAGAATCTATGCGGTTGCTTGATCTGGCGATACAACGACAGACCCGGTTCTCCAAGCATGGGAAATATTTTGCTCCGTTCTCTCAGGTGCTAAGTCCACAGTCGATGAACGACGCAGCGAACGAGGATAGCGTCTACCCGATGCTGATTTCTGTGCCCTTTCTGGACTGGACGATTAATGGGAGTACACCTCCGTTGAGGTTTCAAGTCGACAGAAGAGAGCGCTTTCTCTCCGCGAGGTCTTCCGCTCATGTCGTTCGCTCCATTTTGCAATACTTCTATCGCCTAGAAGACACCACAGATAGAGAAACCTCTCAAGTGTTTTCAAAACACAAGCCATGGAGCACAAATCGCGAGCTTGATCTCAAGGTCCGACAGTGGTATGGCCATTACCCGTCCGGCCTCAACGTTGACGAAGTCTGGATCTTGGCAATTGATCCAGAGCACATTGTGACCTTCTCAAGCAATCAAAGTTGGAAATCTCGCTGGCCGCCTCTCCAACTCGCCTCCCGGGTCTCCGATGTTGCGTTCCGTGGCATCAGAAACAACTTCTTCAGGTCGAATGACGCTGCTGAGTACACCGCCATGACACATGCAATAGCCAGTCTTAGTGGTGCCGTGGGTATGCTCCACCGCAACTTTTGGCCCGACATGATACTCTGCTTGTCCGACCGCTACAGCGGTCATCTGGGAAATCTCCAATACCGTCTGCATCGCGCGCCAAGCACGAAGTTGGTCATGGACCTCATAGCGTGTCAAGAGGAACTGAATATTGTCATTCAAATCACGGAACAGCAGATCGACATGATCAGCGAATTGCAATCAACACTGGACGCCATCAACCCGAAAGTAGATTCTGATTCAGCATCAATCGCGAGTCGACCAGCGACATCTGTGCGGTACGGCGGGGGCAACGATCATGAAGCGCGGCGACTCATATCTCGACGCTCCACCTTCCGGCAACTTTCCTCCTCCCTGCTCCCTGATCCCGTGGCACAGCTCATCGATAATCTGGAACGAGAATTGATTGACCTGCGCGACCTGCGAGATAATTCGGACAGGCTGGTGAACAGAACCATCCAGTTGGTCAACATCCGTCTAGAAGATCACGGAAAAGCGATTCTAGTCTTCACAGTCGTCACGATCATCTTTCTCCCATTGAACTTTGTTTCTTCGTTCTTCGGCATTAATACCGCCGACATCCGCGACATGACATACAACCAGTGGATCTTCTGGGCTGTAGCGGTGACTGTCACGGCCTGTGTCGTTGGCAGTTCTATCTTGGTGGCCTTCTTCGGCGGCGATATCATGGAAAGACTGCATCTTTGGAGAGAAGGGCGGAGATCTAATGCACGCAGAGAAGTGCAAATGAGCAATACGACCGTAATACGGCATAGATGATTTGGATGTGAGGCGACTGCGAGACCCAAGCATTCCTTGCCGCCGACACAGAAGCGGGCCAGTCTGTCTCCCGTCACATTCATGCTACCACCTCCACGCTCAAATCCTTTGGCCAATACGGCTGGTCAACGGCATTGCCTCTGGTTCCCACGTTGTACTTTAGCTCCACCTCGGCCTCGAAGCGAGCCACTGGCTTTGGCTGCACGAACGTCAAGCCCAAAGCTTTGGAGTGTTTCTCCTCGAAGAAGTCCGGATTGAATAGCACTTTCTCATCGTACTCGTGGAGAAGGCCGAGCATGACTGGAACCGAATACGACATGGCGTGGTAGTTGTGAAATTGAGGAGATCCGTGGCGGCTCCAGACTTCTCGCCAAATGCTGGCCGGATATTCACCGACTGAGCGGATGAGCCATTGGGAGTAGTAGTTCAGCGATGCCTGTCACATCGATCAGTCTTGCACAGACTCATGGAATACAGAAAACTGACATTGATTCCGTAGGATCCGCCTTCTTCGGCTCGTTTGATAAGTGCGTGGAGCACGGACGTTGCGCCGATGAGGCCAGTGCTGTACCATTGTCAGCTGCTGGGATACGAGAAGTCCTGAGGATGTCTGACCAGTAGTCAGAGTTTGGGAAGACAGGAGTCACGGCTTCGTCAAGTCCCATCGCCTTTCCATACGCCAGTGATACACCGCAGCACTATCGCACGTGTCAGCTGCAGTTCTGGGGCCGCCCTACTGGAACAAGACTCACTGCATCGCTGATCTGCTGCCATCCGCTTCTACCCTGCCACGGTCCATTCCAACCATAGCAGTTCTCCTTGACATGGATGATGCCGCGACCACGATCCTTGACCAGATTGAAGATATCGTCTCGCGCTAGGCCGTACTTCTCCATCACGGAGGGTCGGTATCCCTCAACCACGACATCGGCGTCTTTGCTATCGGACTGTCAGCAGTGTTCCTCTGGACTTGTACGGACGAAGGACGCACATGAGCTCGACGAGCTTCAACCGGTCTTCTTCGTTCTTCAAATGCAGAGAAGTGTTCCACTTGCCCCAATTGAGATCTTGGTGCAATCCGGACATATCGGTGACGTGTTGTGAAGTGACACGCATTACGCTGGCACCCATCTCCGCGAGGCAGCGTGACTTTGACGAGCAGCCGTGAGTCAGTCTCGTCCTCAATGCAACGATTGATGTAGGGTCACTCACAATGGTTGGCGCGGCAATAATTCTGGTCAGATCCACGATCTTCAGCCCGGCGAGTGGTCTGCTCGGCGATGAAGGCATCGAATCGTTCTCCGGCCACCAGGACGCGGGCTGGGCGTGAGTCTCTGACTTCTCCAGTTCATAAAGTCCAACGTGCGCATTTGCCTTGCCATGCTCAGTCTTCCAAAATTCTTCACTGGTGTAGGCAATCGTCCCCGCCTGGCGACATTTGTCGTTCATCAGGGTATCGAGCTCAGCCGAATCTAGCTTTCCAACGAGTTCCTGTAAACGAGCTGCGACGTCTTCGTACTTATCGTCCGGAGCGCCTTCGAGGGCAGCGCCGAGCGCGGTCTGGGTTGGTTCCGGGTTCATGCTGCCGTGCGTATGGTAGAAGCGGCCATCCTTGGTTTTGTAGATGTTTGTGGCAAGTACTCTTTGGATCGATGCGTTGGCTTTGTGGAGGTCGGTGTTCTTTATGCCATACTTGCTCTCGATGGTCTTCGCGTCGCTGACAGGGAATGGCTTTGGTTCGCCATCCTCTACAACTTTGGTAAGGAACGGCGACATGAAGAACAATGAAGCATGGTCGGTGTTGATTTCGACCTTGGACAGCTGGCATTGGTCTTTGTACTTCCTGACTCTGAGCACGTTCAGCATTGAGGCTTGAAAGGCGTTCAGAGCAGCCGCACTCTCGGCGAAACGCCAATTGATAGGAATGGTAGGCTGATCATTGCCTGAAAATGATACGAGCTTTCCGGCATCCTTGATCTCTTTTGGGAGAGCCGGGACGAGTGTATTGTTCAAGATGCCGTCCTCGAAGATCCTCTGGGCCTCGTCCGGGACAGAATAGCCCTGAGCGTTACCGGTAATGGAGCCCATGATTGATGGCTTCAAATATGTAAGTGCAGCGACTGCCCGGATCAGTGCTTGTGGCGATGATGTGGCAAAGTAGATGGCCTGATGTTTTTGTTGCGGTCGTGTTGGTCCGGCAAGAACTGCACGAGATAGTATGGTGCAACGCTGTGTTCAGCTAGGTGGTGGACCTTGAGTCTTGTCACTTCTAGAGCTAATGTGACCTTGGTAGGTTTTCTGCTCGGTAAATGCTTGTCGAGGGGTATCCAACAAGCTGAGACTGGAGAGAGATAATTGCAATTGTCCTTCTGCCCACCCGCCGGCCTTTAGGATAGAGAGGGCAGAGTCGCAATGCTCGTGTCGCTGCGGGTCAGGAGAGCAAATATCAGCCCCACCCCGCTTCCATCAGCTCGCCTCGGAAAATGTTGGGGACGACTGTCACGACTCGGAATGCTTGCTGCCGACAGTGCCGATTGCATAACATCCCAGATATCCTATCCATTACATCCGCCATTGCCGAAATCTGACAACAGCGCGCGACGTGAGATGTTGAACTTATTAGTGACCATCAACCATTCTTAGAAAGTTACTGAACCCCACGAAGCCTGAAAATAAAAATACTGCAACCGAGGCAATATTCACCAGAACTGACCAAGATGGGCTCGACGCAGAGGCCGGTGCGCATTGCGAACTGTAAGCCCGTTCATCAACTTACATTTCTTGCCTACCAGGCGGCTTCGGTCCTACCCGAGACTGACTGCTGTTGAATCCAAGGCTCGGGAGCAGTGCCGGATCCTGGCATACACATGTACAACCAGGCCTACTACGGCGAGGTCGATGTGATTACAGGTGATTATCTGGCAGAGCTCAATCTCGCAAACGATGCCGAGGCATTTGTCAAGGGCGAGCATCCAGGTTGGTGTCAGACCGCCTGGGATGGGATCGAGCTGTCGGCAGAGATCGTCGCGAAGAAGCGCATCAAGGTCGTGATCAATGGAGGCTCACTCAATCCCAAGGGAATGGCGATCAAGGTGTACGAATTTGTCAAATCGAAGAACCTGGATCTGAAGGTGGCCTTTGTCGAAGGAGACAACTTGATGCACAAAGTCGATGGCATTCTGAATGAGGTGCTTTCCCACCTCGACCATGAGAACAGCAATGTGCAGCTGGCCAAAGACACTCAAAGATTCCTCCAGGATCGCGAGCGAATGCCCGTCATCTCAGCAAACGCATATCTCGGAGGCCGGGCCATTCGACGTGCACTCGAGGAGGGTGCCGATGTTGTCATCTGTGGTAGAGTTGCAGACGCAAGTCCGGTCATTGGAGCCGCCGCATGGTGGCATCAATGGGCTCCTGATAATTTCGATGCTCTTGCAGGTGCCCTGGTCGCTGGTCATCTGATTGAGTGCTCGACATACATCACAGGCGCCAACTTTTCTGGATTCGATCGCTACCCGATTGATGAGCTCCTGAATCTTGGTCTTGGTATAGTGGAAGTGGATGCCAACGGCGACTCAGTCGTGACGAAGCACGAAGCTCTGAATGGTTTCGTCACTGAAGACACTGTGAAGTGCCAATTTCTGTGAGTCATGTTCTGCTTCTCCGAGGATTGCCGAGATTGACCTTGTGATCAACGTCCAGATACGAGCTTCAGGGTAACATATACTTGAACAGCGATGTCAAGGCCGATGTGGGCCAGATTGTCATCCAAGAAGTCGGCAAAAATAGAGTCCAGGTAACAGGCATCAAGGGCTATCCACCGCCTCCGACGACGAAGCTGGCGATCTTCTACCGAGGAGGGTAAGCGGACGGCACATATTTGGCAGTCCTTTGCGCTCGTTGATATTGACGTCCTTGGCAGGTTCCAGGCCGAACTGCTCGTGAACGCCACCGGATATGCAACCGCCAAGAAGTATGAGCTTCACGAAGCGCAGCTGAAGAACCGGCTGAAGGAATGGAACATGCTGGACAAGTTTGACGTCCTCGACTTCCAGTGGGTTGGAAGACCGCAGCCCAATCCAACGTGCCAGCTTGCATCAACAACCTATCTCCGCATCTTTGCGCAAGCCATCGAGAAGGATGTGATTGGCAAGATGGTGGCTGCATGGGCTACTAATGCCATGCAGCACTTTAGCGGTCCGTACGAGCCCAGCAACGCCATTCGTGCACACGCTGACACATGGCAGGTATGCACAGCTCGCTTGATATGCGCACAGCTGTGCCGAAACCCTTCATCGCCTTCTATCCCGGTATCGTTGAGCAGAAGGATCTCGACGAATCGTTCAGTATGATTGGAAGAGATGGTTCAGATATACGCACGACCAAGATAGGACCGCCAGAGAAGACCGAGAAGCTTCAGCCACGTGAGGACTATGAGACTGAGTCGCCGGTAGACATTGCTTCCTTCGGCGAGACCGTTATGGCGCCTCTGGGAGACGTGGCGCTTGCAAGGTCTGGTGACAAAGGGGCCAATATAAATTTCGGAGCTTTTGTTCACACTCAGGAACAGGTACGTTGAGAACCGGAAGAGCTCCTTTCGATCCACACTAACCGTTGCCCAGTGGGATTGGCTCCGGACACTTCTCACCAAAGCGAAGATGCGCGAGCTCATGGGGACCGACTGGCAGGATTGGTGAGTTCGACTTCGCGAGAACGCGAGAGCATTGCTGACTCTGGACCAGGTATCATCTCGAGCGTGTTGAGATGCCGAACATCAAAGCTGTGCACTTCGTCATCTATGGGCCATTGGGCCGAGGCGTCACCAGTTCGAAGCTGCTGGACGGTCTGGGCAAAGGATTCGCCGACTTCGTGCGAGACGTCCATGTTCCAATCCCGAAGAAGTTCATTCAGGGCAAGTTGTAGCGCCGGCGCATCGGGGAAATATGCAATCTCTTCGATAGGGCCAAGACTGGATGCGTAGGAAGGTGCCCGAGGTGCATCGGTCTTCTGATGTAGTCCAAGATCTTCGATCACGTCCTGCAGTCGACCCTAGTTCCCAGCGCGCCGTGTGCACGGTTTTGTGGCATTCGATAAGACTCTCCGCCGCCGCATGCTTTAGCGTCTGGATTGTTCTCATTTGTACCTCAAGGCGCCTTCCTCAAGCTGTTGTAGTGCTCCCCAAGCCCAAATCCGTGCTTGTAGTAGCCCAGCCACGCACTCTTACCCGCCGCATCTCCACTCCCACCTTCGATCTTCTCCACCCGTCCAAAGTCCTGTAGGACGTTGATGTCGACCGCGTACGTCTTCGCCAGTGCAATCAGCTCCAACTGTCCACCCCACTCGCCTGTGTCTCTGACCTTGTGCACATAGTCCGGCAATGGCTCTTCCAGGAACGGCACAAAGTCATCCCCATGTTGCTGGATATACTCCGCCGCCTTCGCTCGGACAAGTTTGTACCCGACCAAGGCCTCACCGATTGGAGAGCTTCCGATAGGAATCTCCAGCTGCTCCAATTGGTCTGCAATCGCGGAATACAAGCAGTGTCCATCTGCACGAATCTCCGTTTCGACCAGACCATGCTGTTTCAAGGCGTTTTTCATTCGTGAACGTTCTTGCTCTTTCATGTCTGGAAGATTCTTTGCTTCCTCCGCCGCTTGTCTCGCTATCTCTTCTTGTTCTGCAGCACGTCTCGCAAGGCGGGCCTTTTGGCGGCTAGGCTTCTTTCCGCCGGCTGTTGACTCCACTTCTTCTGGGTGTGGCGTCGTTTGTGCATGCGTTCGCTCCAACTCTTTCGCTATACCATTGGTACTCTCGTCCTCGTCACCGTCGACGACTTTCAATGTGAGCTCGTCCAGCTGCTCGATCAACAATGCCTCGTTTCTCGCGTCTTGTCCGCTCAGCGCCGCGATTTCTGCTAGATGTCGCTCCTTTGTTTCCGCTTCGAGGCGATCGCATTCGTCATTGATACCTTGGGTGTGAGATTGTAAGAAGGTGCAAATTTGATTGGCAGAGTCAGAAAAATCCGGAACTCGGTACCTTTGCGCGTCTTCTTGCTTGCCTGCTTTTTCTTCTGCGTGATGCGACTTTGAAGGTCGCGCAGCTCTTTCCTGTGTTGGGTCTGGAGTTCTTCCATTGCTTCGAAGGACTTGGCGAGTACTCGCTGCCACGTGCAAATCAACGACAAGTACCGCGGGGCGTAGGCTCGCTTCAATATGGCATTGTAAATGGAAAGTGCGAGGAAGTGGATGAGCAAGTGAGGTAATATACACTTTATCGAGGCCTACGTGAAGCGCTAGCCGACATTAGGTTCTAACGGAGCTAAGTCCGCTTATATCGCTTTGAAGACGAGTCGATAAAAGAGCTCGTGAAGTCCAACGATTCCGAGAATTCATGAGCATCTCCGAACTAAAAATCACAGCACGAACAGCTCCGCTCTGGCTGAAGACATCAACCTAGCCGGGAAGATTGTCAGTCCTTCCAGTACTGCACGATACCCAAAACCACCGCTTTTGCAACCACTGGCTCAGACGATGTCGAGTGGACAGAGCTTCAATCATCGCTCGAGCTCATATTCTGCAGGCTGCCACTCATCTCGCCCAATCGAGTCTCCATGTCAGATCTGGTGTCGACCAGAGAAAGCTCTGCCGCAATCCGGGTCCACTTCTTGCCTTGAGCCTCGGACCTCTGCTTATTCGACTGCATGGTAGGGTACATGTCGCTCATGATGACATCCCAAGAGCGCGTATTGTAGTCATCCTGCGCCCATTCCTTGTCCAGCTCGTCTTCTTCACCCGCCGGCTCATACAGCTGTTGAATTTCCATGGGCGAGTCTCGCGATGGCTTGGCGGTGGAGGACGGCGCCACGGGCATGCGGACCTCAGGCAATGTTTCGGACAGCATTTTGCGGAATCCCCTGAAGCGTTTACAAAACGCACGCGTGGAAATGGGCAACGCAAAATCGGGAGAGTTGAGCCATACGTCGATGAGCCCTTCTCGAACCCGTGTGCGGTCTTGTTCGCCCAGGTCATGCTCGAGGCAAGCGGCGGCAAATTGACGTTCGAGGAGACTGATTGGATGCTTGAGCTCCAAATGGCGGTAGCGGATGATGGCGTAGAGCATACGAGCTGTGAGTTGCGTTAGTACAATGTTTTGGACACAAATATTTGGAGCGCGCGATGTGAATGATGAGTCGTCGCAGCAAAGGAGGAGAGAGGTAATGCACTCTTCGTCGAGAACCTGGCTTGACTCAATGTGCCAGAGCAGAGTGGCATGGTTACACCCTGCGCACAGTGAAGGGCCACGTCTCTTGCGTGCTGCGATAGCGTCTTACCTTGCGTGAAGTGCCGGTTGAAGGTGAACTTGTTGTCCAAGTCGTTGAACCAGATTACGCGCGCGCTATGTGGGTCGTCTTTCGCTGGCTTTGGGATAGCTCCGGTGGTCATGCTTGCGTAGAGGGAGGGCTTGTCGCGACGAAGACCTTCGAGCGCACAGTCCGCTGGAACATTGTCTTTGACTATCGGATTCTTACGCCTGGCGATCCCTTGATCCTGGTCTGCGAGCTTCACTTGGAGTTGAGCGCGATACTCCTCAGCTGATTTGACAGGCTTGCCGGCTTTCTGAAGCCGATTCATGTTCTTCCGTTGTCTCTCGGTGATGCCGGTAGGATGCGATGCGCTCGATCTGGGCACGTTCTTGCGCTGGCTGTGCCCAGATTTGGCCGGCTGACCGCCAGAGCCCGAAAGTCCTGGTGGTGCCATGATGCGGTAGACGAGCGCAGAATGGGTGTCGAGGTTGAAGCTTGGTCGAAGCTGAGCGGCGGACGAAGTATTCTGTGCGTACAAACAGTGCTAGCGTGGAAGCTTGGACGTGCAGTCGGCGGCCCGCTGCCATTTTTTCCTCATATCTCGTCATGACAGCGGGACGCGGGAGTCAAGCGTGAGGTTGTCTTGCAAATTCTCGCCAGGGATTCCTCGAGTGCGATGAAATGTGCAGTAAAGCAAAGACGTAATAGCCATCGTTGTGTTCCTAGGTACTCAATCGATCGTCAGAGACGGAGCGCATTCGCTCGAAGTTGTCAGGCGTACTACGAAGTCTGCAGTAAGTCAGCAGGGTCATCTTAAGATCGTAAAATGCACTAGTCCTCGCTTCTACGGCGAAGGTCTCGAAAACACACTCTGCTCATTCCTTTCTTGCGCACAGAGCTCATCAGCACTGCATCGTGGCCGCATGAGGTCAAAGATGAACAGAGTAGCGCCACAGGTTCTACTATCCATAGAACGAGCCATGTCCGGCTTCTGCGGGGTTTCCAGTGTCCGAGTTACTCTCTTGTGACGATGTCACTGGTGCAGTCTCGGCGTGCAACTGAACCATTGCGGGAGTTTCTCCCAAGAACTTCGTTGCATCAAGCGAACGTGTCGGTCATGACGGGCTCCGAGAGCTGAGCGCAGCATTTGAACTAAAACGCATTCAAGAAGCTCGCGAGTCGATGATGGTGTCCAGCGAGGGCCAGGTAGTGAGAGTGAAGTCGCAGAAGTCGATCCTGGCTCCGGCCGGTCCCGAGACTAGCGTCCTCCATGCGACGCGACCTGCTGCTTTGCGTGCCTCTTCCCTTTCGTCTCCATCACTCTGACCTCCTATAAGCATAACAATTGCGCACATTGCCTCGCAACTCATGAAGAACGCAGGACTTTGTTGACGATACTAGTGCGTCGTCCCAGACGTATCCTGGTAAGTCGCTGCCTTGGAGGAAGCTTGAGCACAGCTGCCGTACCACCACACAGCTACACAGACGCACGAAGGATGAGTAACCTAGGCTGCAGCTGCAATGGGTAGTACCTTTCTTGTTGAGGTCTTGGACGTATTGTTACTAGTACTTCTCAACCTTCTTTGACATCAGCATCAACACCATGGGTAACATCGAATACCACGCAACGCACGGGACCGTCCTGGACCTCCAGTTTCGCAACGACTTAGCCAAGGGCGTGTTGGCCACCAATAACAGAGCTCTTCTGTTCCGGACATTGCATGCATTGGCGAAGCTGAGGGAGTGCAGCGCCATCTGCTGGGGCCTGGAGCAGACGAGCAGATCACGCGTCTTCATCTTCGTCGGTCAGTCACATTCCGAACGGATGGAATGATAGCTCCGCAGGTCATGAGAATCGAGCTGACGAACCTAAAGACTGGAAGGGCCCAGCTGACAGCACTGGACGGCCAGCTCTGCCACTCGGGGCTCTCGGTCGTGTCCTCTCTGGAGCACCGCACATCCATGATGTGATCTTTCCGGGCAGCCTCCGTGCACTGGGATCTTCGTCCACCATGAGGTTCTGCCTGCTCAGGTCCGACGCCACACGCGAGCTTGCACAGTACACCGATGCTGTACTGGACGACCAGACCTGGCAAGCCAATCTCAAAGCCGACAGTCACTACTTCCTCGCGAGCTTTCCCTCTCATAGTCCATCGCCGTGGGCCAATCATCCGCGCGCGCCTACCAAAGACGAGCGGGAAGGCCCCCCGAGTTCAACGGTCATCGAGCTTCCGGGCTTCGAATACCTGACCGTGGCAGCCATTCCATTGGCGATGCCTCGCGAAGATGCCGTCCCTCGGAAAGTCGAAGAGGCAGCGAGTGTGTTCGAAACTGGAGACGATTGGGTGATGGTCTGAATCGAGTGGCTGTGAAAGCGACCTATCATCGAGAATGATGTAGGCTGATACTTAAGACGGAGGCAAAGGACACCGCGTGCCGCATTCTGATCACCAAAGTGAAACCAGCTATCACGTCTACATGAATGTGCTATCAACGACTGCATGCAACTTGTTTGTAAGCCTTTTCAGCATGCGCAGGTCACTCAACCGAGCCGACTATTCAAAGTTAGGTAGTAGTATACACACCTCACCCCTCATCTCACGTCATCGGACCTTCGCAATGGTGTACTGATCTCTCTTCTATTACGCTACAACAATAAGTTAGCTCGAGTACTTTGAGCGTATCTGCGAGAACAATGGCCACTGTGCGAGCCATAGGTGAGTGAGCAGCTTTCATTTCACCTTTTGACTATTCTAAGCCTGCGGAGCCGAAGCAAATATTCGGCCCAATCCTCCACAATAGCCAACATCATTACCATAAAGGACACCATCAGACTGAACGACATCCCTTCCAGACGTGAGAGGGGGCGCCGGTCCAGCTTCCCCCCTCTCCATCAACGACTCGGTCCTCAAACCGCAACCCAAGCCCTCGGAATGCCTCGTCAAAGTGAAAGCCTTTGGGCTCAACAGGGCCGACACCCTCCAGCGAGAAGGCAGGTATCCCGTCCCACCGGGCATCACCAATATCATGGGTTCAGAGTTTTCCGGCGTCGTGGAGGAGGTTGGGAGTGATACCGCTGCTGCCGGCGGAGAGGACTATCGAGTGGGAGACGAGGTATTTGGACTTACATACGGTGGAGCATATGCGGAGTACGTGGCTGTGAGCAAAAAGATGCTGCTGAGGAAGCCGGCTGAGTTGTCTTGGCAGGATTGTGCGGCTGTTCCTGAGGTGAGTCGAGGTCTTGACTCTTTGCTTCCACTCTGTCCACTAGACGCCAAATCACTCAACTGAACTGCCACCCTCCAGGTCTGGATGACGGCACTGCAAGCCATCCACCTCGTCGGCGAGTACACACCTTCGAAAGTCAAGTCTATCCTCTGGCACGCCGGCGCCTCCTCCGTCAGCATAGCCGGCATCCAACTTTCCCTCAACCTCGCCTCTGCACCTCTCAAAGTCTACGCCACTACCCGTCAGGACGCCAAATGCGACTTTGTGACCAAGCAAATCGGCGCACACGCAGCGTTCAACACGACAAAGTCCCATCCTGCGGCTGATGGCTCTGTCGGTGGAACATGGGCTGACGAGGTCAAGCGCGTGAATGGCGGCGAAGGTGTGGATTTGGTGATGGACTTTGTCGGCGCGCCATACTTCGCCGCCAACCTCGCTGTGCTGGCCAAGGACGGCCGGGTCGTGCAGTTGGGCGTCATGGGCGGCACGATATTGCCGGCGGGCGTGTACATCAGCTCGTTCGTGATGAAAAGGGCGAGTTTTGTAGGCTGCACGCTGAAGAGTCGGGATGCTGAGTATCAGGGTGAGCTGAGAGATCTGTTCGCGGAGACGGTAGTGCCGAAGCTGGTCATGGGTGACTATCGCTGTTCTGTGGAGAAAGTCTTGAGCTGGAGGAAGATTGAGAAGGCACATGGGATGCTGGAGGGCAATTTTACGATGGGAAAGGTGGTTTGTTGGGTGGACTGAGGAGACGGGGCCGAGAACCTACGGCTGGGTGATATTGCTGCCTCACGCTGCGAGTCAACGACCTGCGCATGTTCTTGGTGTTTTTTCTCGCCGCGTGAAGATTCATCGCTCTCCGCGAAGTGATACTTGGGGTTGAAGCATCTGCTTGACCTTGGGCTGAGCGAAAGTCTCCAACCCCAGCGAACCACTACGCCATCGTCCTCAATCTCGTGCTGTGGTGGTAGCTTACCGTATGCGAGAGCGTGATCTGATCTATGCTTGGGTGATGTACGGAGCTCGAAGTGGTGAAGACGTCGGACACTGCGCGTGTGTAAAGTGAGCAACCTAGGCTGAAATACTCACTGACTTCATCCCGGACTCTGATCTCTCCAGCGAGAATGAGCCTCTAGGCCATTCGACGGAATGTTGTTCTGCGGGTATAACAGCTTATCTGCGAGAGCGTTCAAAGCAAATCTACCATGCATCGACGTTTCGTGAAGCCGTTGGTGATTGTGATGTAAATGTGAATCTTGGCCGTAGGGAGGTGGATTTCATAGATCTGAGATGCCGGCCCCATATGGAGACTGCAGCGCGTAGTAATAATCAATAGCTGACGCGTTACCAAGCATGAAGCGTCGGCGGGACCACTCTGATCCAGGTTCATGCTCTTTTTGCTTGCTGGAAGCCACGCGGAGAACGGCGCCTTGTTGGAGGGTTGTTCTTCAAGGATGTACTTGATTTGTGTCATCCACCGCGACAGCATGGCATTCCGAGTTCCCGACAAAAACCCCGTCTTTTCAGCATTCATGCCGGCAATGGCGTTGTGGAGAAGATCGCAATTCCGCAAATCCGTGTGGGTTCCATGAATTAATTTTAGCTTCGGGACAAGGTCGAAATCATCCACGCATTGAACTGCTTGGCAGGGTCAGACGACCAATCACAAAAGACCAAGCCGAAATCTCGGCTTCACTCGTTATTTGGCGGACACGCGGCGAGGGCTGAGCATTCCGGTCGAACGCAGAAGAAACAGAGACAATCAGGAGAAAGGAGGTATCTGTAAGCGTGTAAGGTAGGACTTTGGATCTGGCGGATCGGTTGCCATCTTCTCTTGCATCGACGGCAATACTTGTCGCCACCAATCACGCGTCTGTCTGGTGCTTCTGATGATATATTCTTGGAAACAATAGAAGCGTCATCTCCAGCGACATTCAAAATCTGCGGGCCAGGCCGGTGTCTTGGTGTCTTGGTGTCTTGTTCCACGCCACGGATCCTCGCCTACCGAACGAGCGAGTCTCAGCCAACCACACCTCGCCACCCTAACCTCCTCCACTCTGTTCCTGCTTTGCCGTCTTTCCCTTTCCTGGCCACCACCCACTGCACTCTCTCGTTACGCAGTGTCTCCCCTCCCCTCCCTTCTCCCCAGCAACACCTCCTCCGCCGCCGACCGCCCGTCTCCGTCCTTCGCTTTGGGCATCACTCGACTCGACTCTATCCAACACCACCGACCGACCGACACCTCCGCCCTCCGCCCATCACGTCGTCCACGCGCTGACGACGCCCACTCTCGCTGAAGCCGGCGACCGCCGCCCCATCTACCACAGCAGACATACATCGCCACACAACCATGAAGTTCTCAATAGCATCCTTAACGACGGCCCTGCTGCTCGTCCTTGCGCCCGTCGCATATGCCAGCGAACGCATCCTCACATCGACATCACTCAACCCCTGCATGTCCAACAGCAGTTTCTCCGCCACCCTCTTCGATGTCGCATTCACGCCGGGAAACCGAACGCTCAACTTCGATGTCGTCGGTGTCAGCAGTGTCACCGGAAATGTCAGCATCAACATCGAGGTCTACGCCTATGGTCTCAAGGTCTTCCAGCAGAACGTCGACCCTTGCGACTCGGATGACCTCAAGGGACTGTGCCCGATGAACGTTGGACAGATCAATCTGCTGAGTAACGCCGTCATTGATGCGGATCAGCTGTCACAGGTGCCAGGTACGTGGATGCTGAATAATGAAATCGCCATTGCTTCGAAGACTGACTTATGGTGAATCAGGTATTGCCTACACGGTCCCCGATCTCGACGTCAAAGTCCGCGTGTACTTCACCTCTCTCGCCTCCAACAGGCACGTCGCTTGCGTCGAAGCAGAACTATCGAATGGAAAGACTGTGGATCAAAAGGGTGTGGCGTGGACAACGGCTGTTATTGGCGGCCTGGCTCTCGTAGCATCTGCCATCACGTCTGGCTTGGGTCATAGCAATACCGCGGCACACGTCGCCGCAAACGCCATGGCTCTGTTCGGATACTTCCAGGCCCAAGCGATGATTGGAATGACCGCTGTGTCCCTTCCGCCCATTGTCGCATCATGGACCCAGAACTTCCAATGGAGCATGGGCATCATCCGCGTGGGCTTTATTCAGACGCTCGCGACCTGGTACCAGCGTGCGACTGGCGGCACTCCCACCAATGTCTTGTCCAGTCTGAGCGAGGCCTCCGTCCGTGTTGAAAAGCGTGGTCTGGATGCTTCCTTCGCCATGGCCAAGCGCGCAGTCACTCAGGTGGCGCGCAATGCGCTGCACGCTCGTTCCAACGCCGGTTCGCCAACGACTGATACCTCCTTGTCAATCACTGTACGCGGTCTTGAACGTGTCGGTTTCCGCGCCCGAATTGAGCTGTCGAACATCTTCATGACCGGCTACATCTTCTTCGTCGCTTTCATCATCTTCGTCGTTCTCGGCGTGCTCATCTTCAAAGGTGTGTGCGACGGACTCGTCAAGGCTGGCCGCATGAAGGGAGAGAAGTTCCAGGATTTCCGCAATGGCTGGACCACTGTCCTCAAGGGCATCTTGTTCCGATGTGTGCTCATTGGATACCCTCAAATGGTTGTGCTCTGCTTCTGGGAATTCACCCGCAAGGATTCCGCTGCAGAGGTCGCTCTTGCCGTTTTCACCATTTTCAGCATGTTGGCCATTCTCGGCTGGGCATCAAGCAAGGTCATTCGACTGGCTCGCCGTAGTATCGCGATGCACAAGAACCCGGCCTACATCTTGTACTCGGATCCGGTCTCGCTCAACAAATGGGGCTTCCTATACGTCCAGTTCAAGGCTACCGCATACTACTTCATCGTTCCGTGGTTGGTCTACATCCTGATCAAGGGCATCTTTATCGGCTGTGTTCAGACGAGCGGTACCGCCCAGGCCATTGCATTGGTGGTCATCGAGGCCGCTTTCTTGATCACCGTCTGCGTTCTCCGCCCATACATGGACAAGAAGACGAACGGCTTCAACATCTCCATTGCGGTCATCAACTTCCTGAGCGCCATTTTCTTGTTGGTGTTCACTGGCATCTTCAGCGCTCCCGGAATTGTTACCGGCGCGATGGGTGTCATCTTCTTCATCTACAACGCCATTTTCTCCCTGGTCCTCCTGGTCATGGTCTTGGTCGCCTCGCTCATCGCTATGTTTGCCAAGAACCCCGATACTCGCTACCAGCCCATGCGCGACGACCGCGGCAGCTTCATCAAGTCGCAAACTGCGCTCAACACCGAGCTCGACGCCCTCGGCGCCACCGCCCGGGGCGAGTCCAAGCACAACCCGTACGTCAAGGGCAGCCGGATCGACTCCGACTCCGACTCCATCTCGGGCGATAGCAGCGGCCGGTCCAAGGAGCGTGAGTCTTCCACCGCATACGGCGGCTACGCCTCCGACGCACCTCGAAGTCCTGGCCTCCTCCCGTCCGAGCACGGATCTGCGAGGCATAATCCTCCCTATGACCGCAGTGCCGCCGCTAGCCCATACAGCGACGGCCAACAGCGTTCATTTCGTGCCAACACTGCAAGTCCCAGTCCCTGGCAACGAGGCGCCGGTTACGAATAATCTCCCACCAAACCCAGAATCACGACCGCTACTATCCACCGCCGTGTCCGCCGACACCGTCGCCACTACCATTCTCACCGATGCGGACTTCCTCGCCCCTCCTCACGAGCAGCGCCGCGAGTCCGCAGATGATGTCGGGAAGGTCCTGGATTTGTACTATCGGCCCAACTCCAGTTCGCACCTCCTCCCGAATCGCTTCGGACCCGCGGATAGAGGGTACTCGCCGTCGAGGCAATGAGCATGTGGCAGACGATGAGCATGACCGGCGTTCATTCATTCATTTAATGTGTGTGTGTGAGAGAGAGAGAGGAGAGCAAAACGAAACAAACACGAATGTCGTATCCTTTTTTTCTTCCTTTTCATCACGAATCCTTCCGGTCTTGGGGATGAAGACCAATCACTTGTTTTGGACCACCGGCGTTTTGCTGTACATGGAAATTCTTGCATGGAGGCCGGTCCAGCACCCTTACCGGAGGATGAATGGATGGATGGATGACAGACACGGTTGGATGGTGGGTGGATCAAATGATTTTTTGGGGGCCTATGAACAGGGCAAGGAGAAGTGAATGCGAAGATTACTGTTTTGACCTATGCTCTCACTTCCTGTGCATTCGTCTACTATGTCGTGTCATTAGTGAATGCGATCCTGGATCGCAATGGGCAGTCATCGTACCTGTGCAGAACCGTCCCACAAGGGGGCGCCGGCAGGTTACCTGCACTCTTTGACAAGACGTTGGATTGCGGCAATACGCACTGGTATCAGGATGTCCCGCCAATTTGAATGCTCCAGTCTGTCCATTGCGAGCCACTCACCTTATCTCTCGAGTGCAACGGAGGGACCAGAAGACGTCTACACGGAGACGTAACAGCTTGTGAGATCTTTGATCTTCCTTCTACCTCTATTCGCTATCCGAGCTATCCTCACTACTACTGCTATCGTCGCTGCTCGAATCGTCATCATCATCGTCCTCAATTTTCCCGCGCGTCCCGTTCGCCATCGCCAATGTCTTCGCCTTCACTTTTCCTTGCGATACTGCAGCTGGACTCGCGGTCGGTTTCTTACTTCTGGACCTGTCCCCAAACGCCATGTCCAATAAGTCGTTGTCAAAGATGCCGCCCTTTTTCGCTTTCTTCGCCGGCGGTGCGGGCTTGCTGTCTGCGTCGCTATCGCTGTCACTGTCCGACGAGGAAGAGTCGTCACTGCTGGAGCTGTCTGAGGATGAAGAGACATCGGTGCGGGCCTTGCGATTGCGCTTGGTCTTTGCTGAAGCCTCTGCCACTGCCGCAGCGGGAGCTTCAGGCGTAGCTGTCGCGGGTGGAGTTTGCAGCATTTCGGGCCGGAGTTCCGCTATTAGGCCGTGCTCCAAAATTTCTCTTGCACGTCGGCCTTGGATTGTTGCTTCACGAATTTCCCGCAGCTGCTGGTCATTGTACTCGGATCTTCCGGCGCCGGCGTCTTCGTACTTTTGGATTTGGCGCAGGAGAGCGGCGTAATATGCTTCTTTCCTCGCGGCGGGGTGGTTGAGCGACATGGCTTCGTCCGCCGGAGGAGAAGATGCCTCGTATATGCCCTTGAGGATGTCTTCCGCTTGGATCGCGACTCGCTCCCGCGCGGAGCCTTGCAGACCGTTCAGGTAAGCGACGATCGCTGGATTGTGTTCTTCGGGGATGCGATAGATGTTGAAAAGGTTCTTGAGGAGGTCGTTTTGGTTGTTCTTCTTGAAACGCCAGTTGGCGCGGTCGGTGAAGTATTGCTGCAGGTATTCGACGTAGACCGGGACTTCCTTCGAATTTGTGCTGGGTGAGTCTTCGTCCTTGGATGCCTTTGAGGTCTTCGATTCGGAAATGGTGGTCGGTTTGGACTTCTTGGGCTTTTTCGCTTTCTTCTCCTTGGGCGCCTGTGCGGGTTTCGAGGGCGAGGACTGGGTAGTAGAGGAGTCAACTGCCGTAGGATCGTGGCCAGACGCCCAAGCTTTGAAGTACTGCTGCCCTGTTTCCCCGTCCTTCTGCTTGGTGTCCGGCGTGAACGAGACAGATTTCCTGAGGGTGGACGGTCGGGCAACCCTGGCTGGCGGTATTTCCTTGGGTTCGGGCTCGGTCACAACAGGAACATCGGTGCTGCGAAGATGATCAGTATGTCGTTCAGACTGAAATGGATGTGCTAACAACGGTTGCTGTGTCCAATGCACATGCACGTTGAACTCTCTCCCTCAATGCATAAGGTTCACTTACTCGTCGTCGCCGAAAGTGATTTTCTTCCCTGCAGGCTCGACCGATATTCCAGCGAAGCCGTATCGTTTCGGGACGTATGCAGGTTGCTCTGGCGGTACGAACGACTTGGGCTTCGCAAAATCGTAGGACTGTCGCTCAGGTGTCGGTTTGGCACGTTTCGCTGGAGTTTCCGGGGCCGATGTCGTATCATCTAGAGATCTCTTGGGTTGTCGTACTGCAGGCTTCGGAGGAGTCGCAATGGCTATCGGAGTGGTCGTTGTCGTTGTTGTCGAAGTTTGTGCAGGATCAATGTCTTGAGCATATTTCAACTTGAGGCCGATACGCTTCCATGCCGGCACTCGAGGAGCTATGTCTGCCATGGCGGTGAATGTCCAACGATCAGGAGACTCCGTCAAACCAACACTGGCACATGTCAAATGCTCTATAAAATTGGCAGGTGAAGTATCAAAAAGTCGTCAAGTCGCTAGCGCCGATCCGTTTCCCATGAGGCCCAAGCTCCGCTGGACGCGAACGCCGCGATGCCTGCTGGACAGACTGCACTGCAACAACCACATCACGACCTCTACGATCACGATCCATCACCATCAAGCTTCACCCAAAGCATTCGAAGCTCCAGCATCACCTCTTCCTCCACATCCACCGTCAGCGACAGTCCTCGACCGCTCCTTGTCCATCTCCGAAGCACGCCGCAGCCATGTCTGGTAGGTCTCTCATCATCACCACGAATCTTTCGACTAAAACTAATCAATGACCACAGGAAGTGCGGGTTTCGATCGTCACATCACCATCTTCTCGGACCAAGGTCGCTTGTATCAAGTCGGTTCGTAAAGATCATCGGTGGAGCTCAGGATGGGTCACTAATACATGGCCACAGAGTACGCATTCAAGGCAATCACAGCAGCGAACATCACATCGCTCGGCGTAAGAGGCAAAGACTGCGCCGTGGTCATCTCGCAAAAGAAGGTTCCGGACAAGCTCATCGACCCAGCATCCGTATCATACGTGTACAGACTCTCGCCTTCGGTCGGCTGTGTCATGACTGGGTCGATCGCAGATGCGCGAGCTTCCGTCAGCCGCGCACGAGGAGAAGCAGCAGAGTTCCGATACAAGTTCGGATACGAGATGCCTTGTGATGTGTTGGCAAAGCGGTTGGCGAATATCAACCAGGTCTACACACAGAGAGTAAGGATGGACAATCTAAGCGATAGCACGCAGTCACGCTGATCATTCTCAAGGCTTACATGCGACCGCTTGGTGTTGCAACAACCCTCATCTCCGTCGATTCTGAATTTGGACCACAGCTCTACAAGTGCGACCCTGCAGGCTACTACGTCGGCTACAAGGCGACCGCATCTGGACCGAAAGCGCAAGAAGCGCTCAACTACCTCGAGAAAAAGCTGAAGAACAAGGACAACGCGGAGGGCAACTGGGAAGAGGTCGTGGAGTTGGGAATCGCTACACTGAGCACTGTTCTTAGCGTGGACTTCAAGAAGGGCGAGCTGGAGATTGGCATTGTTGGTGGTCCAAGAACCGATGGCAAGGAGGGAACTGATACCGCTTTCCGTTCGTTATCAGAGGAGGAGATCGATGAGCGTCTGCAGGCTATTGCTGAGAAGGACTGAGCGGGTTGGCAGAGCGGCAAGCGGCACCACCAGTCAGTGTGCTGCAACTGTGTCAAGTCACCACGCAAGAGGGAGAACCAGTACGAGCTGAGCTACAGCGTCTATCTGCTTCCATTGGGCCCGGATTTGATGCGGACCGTTTTGCGCAGCTCGACGCTAGCAAGACGACGCTAACAACTGGCAGAACTCTGATCTGCAACCCATCTTTGAGATCAAGTCCTCCATTGCACATCACATGCAATGCACTACTACACCACAAAGAACGATTTCAGAACACACGAGCATCCTCTTCCCTCCTTGTGCAAATCGATCCTTCAGCCCCGTGGAATGCGACTTCCCTTCGAGCTGTCCATGTGCTCTCCGAGGAATTATTTCGTCATGTGGCGCTCAGAACACAGCTGAACTCGACACAGACTACAAGACACTAAGAACAATACAGCATTCATGGCGCTCAGCCCTATCCTTGAAACCACATCATCCGGCTGCCATGATACTGATCTCAGCTGCCTTTCGTGATGATGGCTTGCCCTTTGCTCCGCGCATCATTGGTCACAGTCCCTCGCTCACCTGGACTGACGTAAATCATGTTGACGCTTCAGCTGGACATCTTGAACGGCTACCAGCTTGACGGTGTGATTGCGTCTGCATTATCCCCACTCTGGGCTGGGAACGCATCCCAAGAGTGTGCTGGTGGCGGTCCTCTGCTCAAGACGGCTTTCGTTCGAGCTGAGACACGCATGCGATCGGCATTATGCAAAAGTCTTTCGACGATGCCGACTGTCAAGACAGAGGATGCGGACATGGGCGCCGTCCGAAGTCCAACGGACAGGTTCCAGCATCGACCGAGTCTTCGTCAGGCCGCTTTTCACGAATGGGACCGTAATCGAACAATTCTCCGGTTTTCCTCTGACATGGCAGGCGGTAGTGAGTCGGCCGAGTCGATCCACTGTTGAGGGCACCGACTGATTTGTGAATTTCTCAGTGAACAACGTTCGCGCAATACGAATCGCAGAGCTCATGAAAGACTTCCACGACATCCAGAAGCAGTTGGCCGATGTTGCTCTCCCATCTGCAGCCGAGACATCAACCGAAGAAGGATTTGCTTTGATCAGACAATGCAAAGCTCAAGCCAGAGCACTTCTTCGCCAGCCTTTTGAACAGAACGGCAAGCCTAGCAAGGACGAGGAGAAGAGTAAGATGCAATTGAAACGGTGAGCATGTCCAGTTGATTTAACCTCTTGAGAGGATCGTGGAGCTGACCACGTCTTTAGCATAATTGTCGATGCTGCGGTCCGCCGATTTCGAGCCTGGAAAATCTACATGTACTTGAACGCAGCGTTGCGGTGGGCGCATGCTCGTGACAACTATCTCGTGGGTGAGAGACTTGAAGAAAGACATGCTCCTGGTTTGAGCGAGTTGCAGGAACGATTACGGATGGTGCGTGCGATTCTTTGACGTTTGAGACCGGTACACGGACGTTGACCATCAGGGCAGGAGATAGCGTCAATCACAGATGTCAGAGTCGAGGCAGAGTGTCGGCGAAAGGACGCTGCTGAGGGCAAATGGCTGGTGGAGGATCCTCCAGCGTCTTTCATCTCAACCTACACGGGCACGCAGCGGTGAGAACCAGAAAAGACACATTACAGTGCCTCGCTGGAAGAGCCCATTCTGTGGGACTGTTCACTGCATGGACAATACAGATTTAAGCGAGCATGGCTGCGTTGACCGATGAATAAGCTTACAGGCTTAATACTACAGCTTCCAGAAATTGCACTCAATTCAGGTGCGCCTCAAAGAACAATAGGGTATCAATAGCCAGACTCCCGAACTGTCTTCCAGCACGACATCAAAGCCCGAATCGAGTGCTCGAACCTCTTCAAACACCGCACGCAAACCCTCCAGTCCAGAATCCAAACGCGTCTCATTAGTACCTCATCGCCGCCCACTGCTCCTCGTCTTCTTCGGAATATCCGCCTCGTGTACCTCTCGCATATGGTCGACCATCTTATCCTTGGTCGAAAATCCATAGCGTCCCGTCCGATCGCACTGTCCCCATTCACAGTCAAAGAGCGAAGATCGCACGTGCATTCGACTCACGTGTCGCTCGAGATCAGTCTTGCGGCTGGTTGTGTGGGTGCAGTTTGGGTAGAGGCAGTGGTAGCCCGGGCTAAAGGAATGTCAGTCTTGTGTTGAGAAGAATGATTAAAGCGAGGATCGACATACGTTGATTGTACAGGCTGGTAAGCTGGGCTTTGAGGCTGGCTGTAGATTGAGCCGGGTGATGTTGATGGCGAAGAGTAGTACTGTTGCGGTGGTGGTTGTTGCTGAGGTCGGCGTTGTGGTATCGGATAGCCTTGGTAAGAGCTCGCGTACGGTGCGTAAGGCTGTTGTAGTGATGTTGCATATGATGAGCGTTGATTAGGAGACTGATTGTAGTATCCCGAAGGTGGGTCGTAGTACGACATTTCGAATTGTGGCGATCGGCCTCGACGACGGTAGAGGAGGTAGAGCGAGCTTTGATTCCACTCACGGTTATGGCTGTTGCAGGACTGCAGACTTCGAGACTGCAAGCGTTGCCAGGATGCATACACTGACGATGGATTTCGAGCAGGACTATTGCACAGCGATAAGGTCTATTATTCGTCGCCAGGGAAGACGGAAACAGACGCCTTTATATGTTCACCTCAGGATATGGCGGCCTCGTAGCCATCCGAAACTATTTCACGATAATCTCTTCGAGAGGCGCATCGTGGAGGAAGCGAAGAAGGCACAAAAGATACCTCACAGTACCCATTTGCCTTGCTGTGGACCTAGATCACGATCAACAAACGGAATTCAAAAGTCCGGCCTTCAAGCTACAGAGCGACTGACGATAACACTCATGATAGGTGAGGCGGACGCTATCAGAGAACGGATCTCAGTCCTCGATGGACAAAGGCATTGTAGCTGGCATGCCTGACCTTCTTAGGCAAACCGAGCCATGCAATGCGACCTTGAAGCAGGTCATTTAACTCGTACTAAAACGAGAAGTCGCTTCCTGTCGGGAAGCTGGCCGCTGGGAACGCATCGTATTGGCTCGAGAGGTTACGGACATAGCGTAAGGAGCTGTGGAAGGCCTTCAGTGAGGCCTCGTCTCGTCACAGTAAGGACAGCCATGCGAGTAACCCGGCACGACGGTAAGATCTGTTGCCTTCTTGAGTCGCTACCGATCAGAACAATGCACGGCGCTTGTGTTGACAGGTAGGACAATAGTGGCTTACTATCCACGTGCTGCACCACGGTCTGGGATGTGTAACGGGACAGGAGGCCTCGCCTGTCGGATGAGACAAGCGACTGGGTCGGCAGTGACCAGACCGTTGGTGGCAATGCTTCACGCGGGTCTTGTGCTCAGATTGCGAACCAGTTGCCTTGCCTTGTGTTGCGTTGCCTTCTTTAATCCTCCCGGAGCTGTCACCGAGGCGGAGGCAGAAGAAAGGGAACATAAATAATGGACAAGGCTGGCCCTGGGCGGCCTCGTTATGGTGCTCCACCTGAATTTGGCGGCATTTTGTCGATGCACGTCATTCAGACGCAAGCGAGAACGTCAAGAGTAAAGCATTTGGACATGTTGTCCAAGACGCAACATGGCATGCTGGGCATGTTGGATGGTTCGACGAGATTCGGCAGCTGCGTGCGCTTTGGGCTGTCTTGACGAACAGCATATTCTGCGCCAGCCGGCTCAGTATAATCTGAACCACAGAGACCTAAATCACGAAGATCAGGGGAGAGGGAGAAGGCAGAACGCATCCATGGCCAAAGGCAGAGCAAGAGTCGATGTGCGGTCCGCCCAAGCAAAACTCAAGCAGAGCCGCACCCTCGATCCAGTTTGAAATTCTCTCGCGTATTCACCAAAACATCGGACGTAGCCTAGCAACAAATGAGGCGGCAGTCTGGTGGTAGAAGGTACTGGTACACCTCGCTCCCCTTCCAACCCAACCTGTGTTCCGATCAGAAATTCGTGTCCACCACCCTAGCGACCAGACGGAGGGACGCCTGGCAAATCAGAGATCATCTTCGAGGAACTTATACGCGAATTTAAAATCTGCCTTGCGGCGGTTCATCCTGGCAACAAATGTTAGTAAAAGCTTCATTGGTCAGACGGGACAGACGCGGGACTCACCACGTAGACTCGTAGTCGAAGAACCGATAGGTCCCCTGCTCGAACTCCTCCGTAATGTTTTTGGGCTCCTCGTGGCGTTGAAACCAAGTCTGATACTGCTTGTGAAACCGCCAGCTTTGGCTTTTCAGCGCCTTCGCTGCCAGATATTGCTGGTACGTCCCCTGCCGGTAGTAGAAGGCGTAGAACAGGCTGTCAGTGTCGATGCGGCTGTACAGTCGGGGATCATCAAAGATGCCTAGCGGCTCTTGCGGGTAGTGCGCTGGCGTGTAAGCGTAGGGATTTTGCGGCTTGTAGTGATTGGGCTTTTCTGCGTCTAACGGTGTCGGGCATGTTACTCGCGAGGCATTCATCATGTTCAGGTCAAAAGGCTGGTCTGACTTTGCGCGTTGCTTGGTCTCCTCGAAGGATCCGAGCAGGTCAGCAAGTGATGACGGCAGGTGGTAGATGCTCTCTTCCTCCTCTTCATCTTGTGCTGAGTCTCGGTGTGACAGAGCGATGCCAGCGATTCCAGAGTCCGGACTCGGCGATTGCCTCGCTTTCGAACTGCTCTCCGCTGGTGGTGCTGCTTGTGGCTGGACGCGAGCGACTTGCGGTGATGGTTTGACGGAGGAAACCTTCGACGCTTGTGATGACACTTGCTCCACAGGCGTGGGAGCCTTTGGCGCGGGCACTTTGACCTCCTCTTTCGGCGCCGGTGATGGCTGTTTTGTTAGTGCTTCTGCAGCTTTCGCGGGTTGCGCTGCCATCGGTCGTGCGGGTGATGCTGCCACGGGCTGTGCAGGCGCAGGTGCAGGCGATGCCGTCTTCGCTGCTGCGGGTGGCGGTGGTAGAGGTGCGATTCCCACACTCGACGCCGCTGCCGCTGCCGCAGAAGCGTATTTGAGAGGTTGTCCGGTGGGTATCGTCGGTAAGGGCGCCGGTCGCATTGTTTCCGCTACTTTGCCATTCACGTTGCCAGGTAGACTTGCGTGCAATGTTGACAATGCCGGAAGTGGGGATTTCATCTGTACGCTCGGTCGCCGGACTCCAGCCGTATTTTCTGAAATGGACGTGGACTTTGTCTTTATACTGGGTGCGCTGGTCGTCCTTGTTGGCTCATGCTCCGGAGGTTCGTCTTGTATGCTTTGATTGTCCTGACTTGAGACCTTGTCGTTGTCACCGGCGATACCGAATTGGTCCTCCTCCTCTTCCAGGGCGAGATCATCATAGATTGTGTCGTCTTCCATGAAGTCCACCTCCTGGTTTTGTTCCACATAGTACTTGATGCCATCGTCAATTTCCTTGACTTGCTCAACTTCGACGCTGCCGTTCTCCAGTGATCGTAAGAGGATTTCCAATTTGCCCGTATGCCATTTATGTCGCTCCACCATCCGCTCCAGTTCGGCCATTCTGTCTGCTTTCCCACTGTCCTTCTTGCCTTTCTTGAGGGTCGCTTGTATTGCCTCGACTTCGGCCTCCTGGCTCTCTACTTGTCGACCCAGCTCGTCGACCATGTCTGAGAGGAATTGCGCGACCTCCATCTTCTCCTTCTCCTTGGGATCCAGTTTCGCTGCAGCATTTAGACCTTCCTTGGAAAATGCCTTGGTCTTCATTTCCTTCTCCACGGCCTTGAATTTCTCCATTTGCTGCGACAAAGTGTCAGTCCTCCGCCATGCAATTCCAAACATGTCCGCGACAAGATTACCGTCTCAATGAGCTTCCGCTGGTCCTGCAACGGCTTCTTGTCCTTGATATCATTTTGACTCGCCCAGCCTTTTATCTTGTCTCGTGATCGCTGTAGCTTCTTGATCTCCTTCTTCAGTGAATCTTCGAGCTTCTCCTTTTGTGACGGATTTGTCGACAGTGTGAGCTTCTCGTATATGCCCTCGAAGAGTGCGACGCCTTCTGCGACTCGCTTGAACTCCTGCGCTACGTGTTAGAAGGACGGAGATTGTGCGTCGGACCAGGAGCGGAGGGACCTTGTCTATCTCTTGCTGCAGCTTCCGTGCCGCCATTTTGAGCGAATGCGTGCTGCGTTGGTAGCTGCGAGCTCCAGCGTGGAGTGAACTGTGGTGGACCTCGAATTGGGTCGATCTCGGGATTCGGAGCGAACGGAGGGTATGCGCACTGCGGCGGGCGGCTGTTAGTTGGAATGAAAATGGGATGGTGGTGGTGATGCGGGCGGAGGGGGTGGTTCGGACAAGAGGCAGCTCGGCGGTGGTCTTTGGGAAGGGAAGGGTGTCGCGAACGTGTAGGGTTCGGGGAGTGTTTCTTGCCTGGGCGCTGATCGTCCCGTCGGGTCAAAACTGGTGGGACGATGGTAGAACTATTCGACCTGATACTGATACCTTACGGTCTACACCAAAAGAACGCCAGAAATCGCGTGAATTGCGGAGGGTAAATCCACTCATTTGCTATTTGATGCTAGATCCTCAATCTATTACAAGTGCAACGTCTCAGTGTCAAAGGACGGCCCTCCTCCTGAATGATCGCTCTTCACATCATCACACCAGGGCCGTCACTGGACGCCGCCTCACCTCCTGGTAGATTTGTCTGAGCTCTCCGTCCAACGACATCGTTCGTATTCTGGAGCTTGCAGTCCTGTCTCGGTCAGCCTGTCGACACTTGGTCTGATCCAGCCTCGTTCGAGAATGAAGAGTGAGTCGATGCCTTCGTCGTAAGATCTTTGCACAACTCGTAATCTGACAATCGCCACGCTCAGCTGTCATTCAAAGGGTTAAATCTGCTTCTGTCACAGTAGATGGCCAGCTCATCTCGACGATCGGCAAAGGTCTCTTGGTGCTCGCCGCGATAGGCAAAGATGACACCAAGAAGGAAGCCGAGTCGATGGCCGCGAAAGTCCTCAAAGTGAAGCTCTGGGACGACAACGAGGGAGGCCGATGGAAGCACAACGTTCAAGACATCGCCGGCGAAGTATTGTGTGGTGAGTTCATCACTCCCGGGTGAACGAGTGCACACCTCTCACACATCCAACAGTATCACAATTCACACTTCTCGCCTCCACAAAAAAGGGCAACAAGCCAGACTTCCACAAAGCCGCTCCGCCTCTCAAAGGCAAAGAACTCTACGACACATTTATCACTCAAGTCCGCAAACTCTATCAAGAAGACCGTGTCAAAGACGGTGTCTTCCAAGCCATGATGGATGTGGGAATTGTCAACGACGGACCGGTATCGACTTCTTCTCCTGATTCTCCCTCCTCGCCAATCCTCCTACCCTTAGACCCATCGACGTTCTCATCGACTTCCTCTGATAACACCCTCCCCATCACCGATCCTCCGTTGTCGATGTTCTCCGAAACTCCTTGCGTCGGCTTGGACTTCACTTGTGTGGACGAAGTGGTATTTTAGCACCATTTCTCAATGTGATGCCCTCCGACTGTGCCGGACGTATGCTAATTTGGAGGTCAGGTCACCATCGAGATTGAGACGAATCCGGCGGAGATGAAGAATCCTTCTGGCTTCCCGCCCGAGGATGGAGAGACCGTGAAAGGCCATGTCACGAAGACGTTCGAATATCCGGCGTCATTGCTGGAGTGAGGATTCGGCAGATTTCTATGCTTTGTACAGCCTACAGAGATCTACTACTATTTCCGGCAGCTGGGTGAACGATATCAGACACTGCGCTGATCAGACTCCATGAGCGTCGCTATCCATGCGACCATGATCCAGCTGAAGAGGCGGGATTGAGCCACTGAAGCTGTCCGCTGCCCACACAAAGCACGCCGGTAACCTGCACGATTCCAAGTCGACTCAGGCCCGAGGCATGCTGGAGAGCAAGCGACAGCACCTGCCAGCCATTTAAATGAAGGAGACAGACATGTCGACCTATACTAAACAATTAAGAATGCCAGATGGTTGAAAGAGCTTGTTTAACGCGTTCTTTTTCGAGTTCAATACTGGTACAAGCTAAACGCTCATCAACGCCGCGCTCTATGCCGCTAATATACACTTTTGGGTCACTGGCTCCGAGACTACTGGGAAGCCAACATATCCGTCCTCATCGCCATATTTCTCCTCAACATCGCTCTACTGCGCAGTGAACACACCGCGGTAGCGAATATTGCCCTCGCCAAGCTTATCCATAGCCTCGTTGATCCCCTCCTCGGTCATTGGGAACTTCTCGATAATCGGCTCAATCTTGTGCAGCGCGGCAAACTCCAGCATGCGGTTCTGGATGTACCTCGAAGCGACGACGGAGCCCTGGATCGTGAGACCCTGCGCCAACATGGGCATGTAGGGAATGGAGAAGTCGCCTTCGTCCACGGAAAGCGGGTGGATAGTTGCGCCAGGAGCCAGAGCAGGCACCAGCTTTTTCCAGTCTGGTTGTGCTGATGTCGTAACCAGGAGCCTGTCAAGCGGACGAGATGTCTTGATCTCCTCGACATCCTTGATGGCGATGAACTCGTGCGCACCTAGCTTCATAGCCTCGTCCTTCTTCCTGTCGGAGCCGGACAGCACGACGACGTGTGCGCCCATCTTGTTTGCAAACTGAATGGCCAGATGACCGAGTCCGCCAACGCCAATAATGCCGATCGTCTCGGTGGGTTGGGCGTTGTACATGTGTAGCGCGTTGAACACAGTAGCGCCACCACACATCAACGGAGCGGCAACCTCGTCGCTTAGGCTGTCAGGGATCTTGAAGAGGAAGGCCTCACGCCATACTCCATTTGTAGCGAAGGAGCCTTGATCCAAGTCGGCGGAGCCGTACATGGCGCGTTCCGGGCAGTAGGTCTCGTTTCCGCGGAGGCATTGCTGGCAATGCCCACACGAATTGTGCTCGTAACCCCAGCCGACGCGATCGCCTTTCTTGAGGTGGGTGACTTGTGGGCCGACTTGCTCGACGGTGCCGACGCCTTCGTGGCCGAGAGCCATGTCGCTGAAGAGCTTGTTAGCTGATATTTCTGGTATTTTTGGGAGATGGGATTGGTCTTACACTGTGCGATAGTGCATGTCAGTCCCGCAAAGACCTGAGGCGGTCACTTTGAGGAGGACTTGGTCGCCGGTGAGCTCAGGCTTGGAGACCTCGCTCTTCTTCACTTTGCCATCTTTGGCGCCCTTGAAGACGGCGAAGGAAGGCATGATTGTTGTCGTCTGAGGTTGCTGGTTGAACTCAAGTTTGGTGACGAGGATGGAGAGGTGGCAATGGTAGGAGAGTGTGCTATTGTGTGAGAGAAGAGTACGTGAAGGAGTGCTTCGACCACGCGACTTTCTCACCTTGATATACACATCCAAGCCACGCATAGCGGCCAGAGCCTTCAATTACAAACCCGGGCATCTGAAAGCGACACTCATGACGCTGCACTATCCATAATCTTCCTCCCTTCGCCTCATACGGACGGAAGCCCGCGGGTCATTGTCCGCGCAATCGCGAGCGGAATCCACTTTTGGCAGCGAGATCTAACCGTGCGATGATGAAATGCAGACCGGGAAGACAAAGAAGGCGAGAGAAACATTTCTCATCATCGCTGTTCAACATTTTCCATTTGGAGTTTGTTCGGCCTCCTCTCGGCATGACGTACTTCCGGAGGTAGCTTCCTTTGTAGGTGAAAGTCAGGGAGGGCGACAAGAACTTCTCGCTCGATCATGAAAACTCATTCAAAGCTGTTGCTACGTGTCCCAGTTCACAGTTTTGAGCCATCCTCATTATGACAGACATCAGAGCTTCACACGTCTCATGCGGCAACTTCCAATGGGTGTCCCCTCATAAGTACTCAAGATATCGAGAGAGCTGTTCAGACGTAGCTTTTCTATCGACCTTGCTCGTCGAAAAGGATAATAGTACAACATGTGCGGCCTGTGACGCCCGCAATCACCCCACTGTCTACAATCCTTCGCCGTATTCGCTGGAACCAAGGCCTTGTCTCGGCCCAAAACGCCCGACATTCCCAAATCCTCGCCCACGCCAAATCTCACACAAACAAAGAACCACGACACTAGCGCCTCCCGTTTGTCGCCGGCTGGTTCTGGATGAGCACCTTGAAGCCATTCTTCAACGCGCGCATGTCCGGGTACTTGTTCTTTTGAAGGTCAAAGCCTTGCGGAATGACCTTGACAGGCCAGTGGATGATAGGAGCCTTCTCGCCGGCTTTGAAGCAGAGATCGAAGTAGCCCGGGTGCGTCGTATTGATGCAGAAGGCGTACATGGCTCGCTTGGGATTGGCTTCGAGGTAGGTGGTCAACCATTGATCTGTGGGATTTGTTAGCATTAGATTACCCAAAACGACCTTGGAATTCGATCTTACCGGTCTCCTTCTTCGAAAGGTCCTTGAACTTGTCATCGTTGGTCATCTCGTCAACCTTTTTGGCCATCGCCTGTACGTGCAGAACGATCAGTTCGTCGAGATCACTGTACACGTAACTGCCGACTTTGAGCTTCCGGCCAACGCTAAATTCGTTTTCCTTGTCCAATTCCAGCACATCAATATGCTGGTAGACATCGTTGGCGATCTTCCAAGTGACCGCCAAATGGTCAGTCCCGTTGGAGGATGGTCGAATGATGCACTCGCCGCGACTCTGGTTTCGAAGAGCTTCGACTGCCTGCACGGATCCGAAGGGTTTGAAGAGCGGATGCTTGATGACTCTCTGCTGGCGACCCACTTTCTGCTCGATAGCTTTGCGCGCCGCTTTCTTGTCGCGATCCTCCTGCTCATCATCCCACTCATCGAACCCATGATCGAACGAACGTCGGTAGGGTGTTCTCATTTCATTCTCCCGCAGAGTCAATTGCGCTGTGAGTTTCTTGCGGTCGATGAATGTCAATTTGGCTTGAATGACCTGGTCTCTCGACCACACGGCTCTCGGCTCGAGCTGATTCTGCACCATGTCCTCGGGAAATTCTGTCTCGGAAATACCGCCATCAATGCCACATTCGAGCTTGACTTCAATGTGATCCGAGAATGTCTTCTTGATAGAACAGGCAACGATCATGCCGTCCTTCAGCGATTCGCGGGTTTCTCCGGTCATCATGGTGAATAGCTCGTCGCTGGTCAGGGGGAACAGATTCCTCCTCAGCTCCTCGTATGGGTTTTGCAGCTCGGCACGGATGGTCTCCAATGTTGCGCGCTTCTTCTGGCTGAAGTTCATGGTCAATTGTTGAGCATATTCCTCCAGGATCAGATCGTTAACGCGGTCCACTTGCTCGTCCTTGAAAAGCTTTCGTACAACGGCGTTCGGACCATGCTCGTCCTGCTCCGCTTTGATATCTTCCTCGTCGAGCTCCAGTGCATCAGCTGCCATCTTGCGTGCGATGTCGTAGTCCTCGGGGTGAATTCTTGTGTTGTCTAGATAGTCGGCCTCGGGCTCGTCCTCCCAAGCGATATAGAGGAAACTCGCGCAATTCTCCCACACCTTACCACCGACGGCTTGACGTTTGTTGTTGTCAACGTCACCGACAAGATCTGCGCGGTTGATGACTTCACCTCCATTGGCAGCAATGGCTTTGATCATGGCATCTGCCTTGCGAGGTCCGAGACCACACACATATGGCAGTAAGTTCTGGGTGTAGGGATCCTGGAAGGCTTCATTGATGTCCACACCTACGAGGTTGACAATGTCCACCAATGCCGTCTCGAGATATCGCATCAATTTGTCTTCCGGCAGGAGAAGTTGATTTTGATCGAAAGTGATAGCCGTGATGCCTTTCTTGAGTGCAGCATACTCCTTCAGTGGGTTCTGCATGTAGTGTGCCAAAGCAATGCAATATCTGGTGAGTGGCGGAACACCAGGATGATCTGCGGCGGCGCGGTCGGTGTTGTAGTAGAGCCGTGCGACTTCGTCTTGCGGCTGGACGACCTCAAGTGCATCTGAGACTTCTCGACCGTCTTCGTCTTCGTAGGGCGTGCCGTGCAACTCCTTTTTCTCGATAATATCCTGCAGGTTCTTGTACAGCTGTCGTGTCTCAACGGACCAACCGGCGACTGCAATGACATCGGGTTGTCTGCGCTCGACGAGCTCGACAAAGCGTGACACATCCTTGCCATCCGGTACCGCTTCCGAGCCAAGCCGGAAGTCTGTAAACTTTCCGTTCTCCAGTACACGGCCATTCTCATCGACGTGGGCCCAGCAGATGGCGTCGCCCCGAGCCCCGGCGCCGTTCGATAGCGCCAGAACCCGTGCACATGTGCCAAGCTCCATGTCCTTCGGCTTGAAAGGGGCCTGGTCAAGCTTCTGGGTGAAGGCATCGCGACAGTAGCCCGCAATCTTGTTCTCGCACTCATTCTTCAAGTTGTCCTTGACACCTTTAGACAGGATGCGTTGGAGCTTGTTCAAAGCCATTCCAAGCACTTCTCTCCTGAGTGCATTCCAGGCATCGGCAACTTCTGAGAAGTTGTCAGACTCGATCGCTTTGTGAAGATCTTCGATGGTGCGACGCTCGTCTCGCAGCTTCACTCGTACTTCAACCAGACCCTCAGCTTCGGCCTTGAGCATCCGTAGAAAGACCTCGGGTTTGTCGACCAGGAATACTCGGACTTCCTGATTCCGCAAATACTTGAATTCGTAGTAAGGATGGTCCTCGTTGATTTGCTTGATGCCTTTCTCCGTACGATGGCAGTCAAACACCAGGTTCTTGTAGTAGATGATGCGCATGTGTCGGCGCATGCGCGGGCTCATCGCGATCTCCTCGGCGAACATTGCTTTCGCTCGACTCATGACCTCTTCGCCAGTCTTGTAGTCCGGATCGCGCACCAAAGTATCCGCAAGGTCTTCCGGAAGCTTGTCAGTATCTTCCGTATATGTCCTACGGGATGTCTTCTCAGCGTTCTGGGCAATTGCATCCGCCGTGATGCCAAAGGCTCGGACCATGTGGTAGGCAGGACCTGCGCGAACTTTGTCCCACGCGGATCGCGCGCCGACCGCACGCTTCTGGGTACCGTTGACAGCAGCATCACTGATACTGAGATCCTTGAGCTGCGTAGAGTACTGGAAGTTGAGATACTCCTGCAGGTCTTGGAGATCGTCCATGGTCGCTGCGAGCGGGATCAAATCGTCGAAAATGGCATCGTCAAAGTCAGGCTCGAGCTCCTTGATCAACTCGATGCTCCTCTGAATGCTCTCCCTCCGCTCTGCGAATGCACGGTACTTCAAATCTTGCTCGAAGACGTCCCATAGGTCCGTCTGATTGAGCAGCTTCTCAGCTTTGAGCTCGGCGCCGTTGGGGTTGTTGGGGTCCACCGGCTCGGAGTGGATGAGATAGTCTTTGCGGTTCTGGAAGATGAACGCCGGCTCGTACTCGTCCACGTTCATGAAGTGGAGTACCTGCTTGACCGCAGCTTCGAAAGGCTCACGAAGTCGCTGCTCCATGCGCTTTCGTGGAAATAGGATGTCGCTGATCCAGCGGGCCTCCTCGGCTGACCGTATCGACATCTGCTCATCCGTCAAGTCCGCAAGATCTTTATATGGAGCTCGTGCGAGCTGTAAGCGCTCTGGCACATCCGTCTCGCGAATGAGGTTGTCTTTGTCAGTGAGCATGCGCTCCTCGAGCTGGGCAGGCTCGAAGACATCCTTCAGCTCCAATGGCTTATCCGGGTCCAGCTGATCTTCTCCTTGGTGTTGCATTTCTGCCTCCAGTGCCCAGCTGAACTCTTCGCCTTCGCCAAAAGCGGCCTTCATATCTTCTAGCTCCACCTCTCCCAGACCAGACTCTTGCAGCTTCTTGAGATCGCTGTAGCCTGCTCGTCGGGGCGCGCGAACACCTAGATCTTCGTCCATGCCATCCGGCTGATCGTCGTCAAATTCATCCTGTTCGATGAAGTCCTCCATATCGTCACCGTATTGATTGAAGCCAGGACGCCGGCCAGTACCTGGCACATCGTCTTCATCCTCATCTGCGAATATGTCTGCGACGCCTCGAGGCTCGCTGCCCGCGCGCTCTTCTCGATGCCCACGCTTTAATCGCTTGAACTTGCTCGGCTCTGCTTGTCTGCCTTCGTCCCCATCACGTAGTCCGATAAGATCAAGATCATCATCATCCAAGGCCTCTTCCTGCTCACGTTCCTCGCGTCGACGTTTCCTCTCGCGTCTTCGCTCTTCCCGTAATTCCTCGCCCTCGTCCTCGTCATCATCTTCGTCGACGATGAAGCCCTCGCGAACCTTTCGCGCAGCTTCTTCATCATCATCGTCGTCCTCTTCCTCGCTCGAATCTTCCAGATCCGCGCCATTGGTAGGCTTGCGCTTGGTACTCGACCGAACCTCGCCCGTTTCCTCGTCAAAGTCCTCCTCGTCTTCCTCGTCACCAACGTCGGCAGTAGTGTCGAAGTATCTGTCGGCCATGGTGTCGGTGTCGTCGGGTCACGACCTTCAACAAAGGAGTGTAATGCGCCGAAATGGCTTCTTGGTGACGAGATGTGCGAGATGAATGGTCCTCAGATGCGGTCTCAGAGGTTATGGTCCTGAAGCACTCTGGCGATGGCGGTGAGGGACAGGGATGTGGTTCCGCAGCGCAGGTGGTGTTTGCATGAACACATCAAAAGATTGTTCGTCGCGATGGACATACCTTAAGAGCGCGGGAAGAGCCGTAGCTTTTCATGTGCCTGAGGCCGACTTCAATGGGAACGACAGTGAGAATGATGAACACTTTTGGACTTTTGCGATTGCGAGAATAGGATGCGTGAGGCGGGAGTGATGCAGCATATTCGCGACCCTCATGAATCACTCTTCTCCCGTAGAACTATCTGTGCTCCATCGAGCCTTCCGTTCTGAACGCTTTGTCCTCGGCTCCATTCTCTGACATGAGAGACTTCCATTATCGCGGGAAGAGCTGCCATAAGGCATAACAACATGATTGCGGACCATCTAGGCTTGAACTCGATGTTCTCACCTTCTCCGCACGGCACGCCATGCCATCCATTATTGCTCGTAAACCAATCCGCATGAGTCGAGACCTTGCGTTGACACCGGCGGACTTGCGTTGATAGTTCAACAAAGGTCCAGCTGTCCAGGGCCGCTTCGATGCCCAACACGTCTTCTAGCCCCACAATCCGGCCCGGCATCTGTTTGTTGCTGCCCTCCACGACCTGCAGGTCACGCAAAAACACCGTCCTCCCGAACAACATCTTCCCCTGCATATCTACCGCAATTCGACATCCTCTATCGCCAGCCGTATCTCACAGATCAGCCCAGACGTACCTCGCCTCGTCCTGACACCTGTCTCGCCCTGCCGCCCGAGGCGCCAATCTGCTTTTGAGCGCTACGACATAACTATTGGCCACGACTCGATACGCCACGAAATACTTGCGAGTCGGAGCTATTCTCGTACATCCCTGACGTAGACGTACTCGCCGACATACCAGCTCATATCCTCTCACTTCTACGACGCACGATCAGTTGCTTGCCTCATCCCTCCAACTACCAGTCGCCGGCCGCGGCTGACGCTCACATTGCACCATGAGTGCCGATCAGTTCAAGGCCCGGTCGATGAAGAGGAAGAATGTTAAAGGTCTTGCACTCAGCGCTCCCCCCAAAGTTGTGGCCCCCTCAGAACAAGACTCACAGCTTCCCGGCTCTCTCGGCAACGATGGCAATCGAAATGACACTCTGGAGATCGGCGTCGAGTTCAGGCCCGACTGGCGGACCGAGGATCTCGAAGTGGTGAAAGAGCTAGGATCGGGCAATGGCGGGACAGTGAGCAAAGTGAGACACAAGGGGTGGAACATCTTGATGGCGAGAAAGATCATCCACGTCGAAGCCAAGAAGGAGGTGCGCAAGCGAATTGTGAGGGAACTTCAGATCATGCACGAGTGCAATTCGCCCTACATTGTCTCGTTCTATGGAGCGTTCATGAACGAGGCCAACGACGTGACGATGTGTATGGAGTACATGGATGTCGGGTAGGTCATGTCCCTTCAACGCGGATGGGACGTCAATCGCTGACTTGCCGATCTAGCTCTCTGGACAGCATATCGAGAAATTTTGGACCGGTCCGCGTAGACGTGCTCGGGAAGATTGCTGAAGCCATTCTCGGCGGCTTGAAATACCTGTACCACGCACATCGGATTATGCACCGCGACATCAAGCCATCCAATGTTCTGGTTAACAGCAAGGGCCAGATCAAGCTTTGTGACTTCGGTGTATCTTCCGAGCTCGAGAACAGTGTCGCCGACACATTCGTGGGAACCGGTACGTACATGGCTCCGGAGCGGATACAAGGAAGCCCCTATACGGTCAAAAGCGATGTCTGGAGTGTCGGCCTGACGCTCATGGAGATGGCGATCGGAAAGTTTCCGTTCGGCGTCGAGAGCGAGGATAGTGATGACGATACATCGGGCCCCCAGGGAATCCTCGATCTACTCCAGCAAATCGTGCTTGAGCCCGCACCGAAATTGCCCAAAAGCGATGCTTTCCCACTCATCTTGGAGGAAGTAATTGCCAAGTGCATGATGAAGGATCCAGACAAGAGGCCGACACCGCAGGAGCTGTATGACAACGATGCATTCCTTCAGGCTGCCAAGCGCACACCCGTCAACCTCGAGCAGTGGGCGGTCAGCATGATGGAGCGGCACAACCGTCGCAGTCACTTGGCGCCGCAGCTCTCACCAGCTACCCAAGCCATGCTACGAGGAGAGGATGTACCTGGACACGCGACAGGCTTGACTCCCAGGGAGCAGACACCCACTAGTGGCGAGATCCCGATATCATCTGGCTCCAACGGCGATGCATCGAGACCTTTCCCAGCCCGCACAAGCAGCGCGAATTACGTGCAGCCCCAGATGAGCCTTCCGATCCGACAAGCGCCAGGCACACAGCGCAGCAGGCCAGATACGGCGGACAGTGACCGTAGCGATCCATACACGAGGACGGCGACGGGACCTGTGCAGTGAAATGATCTCCCTGGAGAGACTGTCTTGGATGCATCTGTTTCGGACCTCCGAAATGATGGAGAGCCTTTTTCAGGGACTGTCCGACACCCATTGCGGCAGGCTTTGTTTCATGACTTTTTCCTTTCCTAGCGGTGTCACCCGCAAACTTTGACAGGGCCTAGCCTTCGACAGACGTGGTCGGCCCAGCTACCAAAGTCTTTCCCCTGCCTGGATCGCGACTTTCAACATGCATCAAACGACAATGGAGAAGTGGAGATGATCGCACCTACGCAGAGTTTTTCCGTGCGTGTGCACCGGCGCAGTGGTCTCATACCCACGTGCGCCTTGCTTGTTGGGCTGCACTCCGCGAACTTATCGATCAAGATTTGGTCACCGCCTGTTCGAACTTGCGGCGCACAATCCGCGAGACCTTGGCCCAGGATTCACATGGGACGAACATTGCTTTGGTCAGATCCTCCACTGGACGTTGGATTTCAGCCAGAAGCCTGGTTGCTGACGTTCAAGTCAGCTACGCTCAATCGCGCGTGCTCATAAAGCCACGACATTTCTCAAGATCAATCTTGCTCGGCGGTCTGGCATCTAGCGGAAACTTGCAGTTGTTGCAGATGAAAGTGGATATCACGCGAACCTTGGGAGCTTTGCAAGACTGTACAGCCTATAGGATTGAGCAGAGGACACAATTCAATCTATGCATGCTAAGCTTGGGATTGCGGAGTTTTGCAATCCCTGCAGCTTCTGTGCATATTGCCATGCATTACCGTCCCTCGTGGTGTATCCCGCAATCTCACACACAATACTCGTCCGGACGCTGGCATCAGTCATCAGACATGTGACAATCTCAACTGACCTGCTCGATGCAACGCCAAAGCAAAGTAGCCTCTATTCAATCGAGTAGATTCGTCTGGTATCTGAATTCTCATTGAAACAGACCCGTCAGCCCTCACACACACCGGTTTTGGAGGCGATCAGAGGTCATATGCTGTCGCACACACTTCCCCGCAGATTTCAAGGTCGTAGCCGATGCCTTTGCTACACCGCCGATCTTCTGCACGCAGTCATGCGACGTCTGCTTGCTTGCTCGGCCCATGTGAATGGACAAGGAACCTATAGCAACGTGGCAATGAGACTCGCCGGCTGCCCTGGGTGCAGGCCATCCGAAGCTTGGGGCGCCAATCGTCTGTTCACTTGCGCAACAGCAGCATGGCGCGCTGCTTACATCCATCCATCTTCCATCGGGCATTCGGGGCCGCCGCCGTTCATGGGCATCTAGTGTGGCAGCTAGCGAGCACCTCGACAACGTCATCCAGGCATGTTTGGCTCCTTCGGACGCCTCGGCGACCTCCTAGAGTTCGCTGCTGATGGAAAGCTTGAGGCAAAATCACATCCGCCGGGAGGCGTTCAACAGAGTAGGAGATAAAAACGATCGCGCACTACTCAGTGGAGTAAAGTAGAAGTCGTCGCGTGCTGCTCTGGTCCATCGTGCAGTAACAATGGACAGGGTTGTGGCTTCCAAACGTCTGGGAGAATTTAGCCACACTTGACCTCCCTTGCCTTGACGAGGCGGGTCGGCTCCACTCAACCTTCACTACACCTCTCTTCGACGGCAGCACATATGCTGTCAGCTGCTACGACATCGTCAGACCATCAGCGTTCCCCACTTCGGACGGGCGATTCTTGCAAAGGCATCTGTTCAGGCTACAATCCTCCATTGCAAGGAGGTTCCAACCACAAGACAAAGGCGCATGTTGAGGCCGACCGAGGTCGACCGAAAAATCCAAAGAATGTGGTCAGCAGCCTCTGCGACTCTTCCATGCATCAGTGGTAGATTGGCAACGCCACGGCTCAATCTGCTCGAGTAGCTGTGTGAGAGACTGGCACACTTGGTCGTGAGCGGTGACACTTTCCAGGACCCGGCGGCTGATACCTAAGCTTTGATGATCAGAGCACTCTTGGCAGATGAAACAACAGCCTCGCGCAATGTGCCTCGAGTGGTAGTAGGCGTCTTTCGAGGCGCTACCATGTGTGCGCGCGAGCAGGCGCATGCGCGGAGGATCCGACATGCTACTACTGGGACGATCTCATGCATGCACCCTATATGCCACCTTCGAGCGAGTGATCGGCTTTGGCTTGGCTCATGGTGGGTGTCTAGCTGCATCAATGTCTGCGCGCCCGTTCGGGAGTATACTTTGGTGTGTACTCTTACAATTCCTTCAATGACCTGCGCGCGGGTGTGTATGCCGAATGGGTGCCGAATCGCGCTGCCATATGTGCCTTGTGACGTTACCATGCGCCGCATCAGCACTCGTCAGATGGTTGGCCGCTTTCAGTCGTTGTTATAAAGCCGCGGGTTTCCTTCCACATGGCGAGCACATGAGCATTGAATAAGCGGTCTCCATTCTTTATCACAACTTGTCTCGCTGTCTCAGACACATTCAACAACCCTCGACATCCGCAACTGGCAGCAAGAACAACAAGGAGAACATTGACACCGACACCAAGATACAACATACAATCGAAGCACAGGCACCACCAACAGATTAAAGCGGGCACGATCATCGCACACATCGAGTTCACGACAACAGACATCATGCAGGTTCTGAACCTGATTGTGTTGCTGCTCTTCACACTGTCTGAAGCCGTGCTCGCAGCCAACGGCCCGGAATGGCGCAGCAGAACGATCTACCAGGTCGTCACGGATCGATTTGCGCTCACGAACGGCTCCACGACGACCGCCTGTGATACCGGGCTTGGCTTGTACTGCGGTGGCACATGGGCCGGTATCACTCAGCGACTCGGTTACATCCAGGACATGGGCTTCGATGCAGTTTGGATCTCTCCGGTCACGAAGCAGCTCGACGGGAACTCAATCGATGGTACCTCGTATCATGGGTATTGGCAGACCAACATCAACGAGGTCAATTCCGCCTTCGGTTCCGAGGACGATCTGCGGAACCTGGCTGCAGCACTCCACTCCCGGGGCATGGTGAGTCAAGCGCATGTCGTTCAATGGATGACAACATCATTTGCTAACAGGTCACGGGACTCTAGTACTTGATGGTCGACATTGTTGTCAACCACATGGCGGCTCATGGACCGCCAGAAGATGTTGATTACAGCGTGTTCACTCCCTTCAACGACCCCAGCCAATATCACAGCTACTGTACGATCGACTACACCGATTACACGGATGATGTAAGTAATCGAACATTCTTTGTGCATGCGTGTGACATGTCTCGGATCCGTTCTGTACTGACGTGTCACAGGCGAACATCGAGCAGTGCTGGATGGGAAGCACCAACGTGCCACTTCCGGATCTCAGAACCGAGGACTCAGCCGTTGCTTCGCAATGGAATACATGGATTTCGAACCTCGTCTCCGACTACTCCATCGATGGGCTGCGTATCGACTCCCTCATGCAGGTCAACAGGGACTTCTGGGGCGGTTTCATGTCTGCCGCAGGTGTGTACGCGGTTGGCGAAGCGTACATCATCGACAATGACTTCGTCTGTGGTTTCCAAGACTACGTCCCTGGTGTGATCAACTACATGATGTGAGTATACGTACCCCGTACCCTAGCGCGGGAGGAAGCCACCCGTGTGGAGGCGGCTGTAGTACCTGGCTGACATCGGGGACCTGCAGATACCAACCACTCGTCGATGCGTTCAAGAGTACATCAGGAAGTATCTCAGGATTGGTCGATGCCGTCACTGTTCTCAAGGCCGGCGCATGCAAGGATACCTCGCTTCTTGGTACCTTTTCCGAGAACCATGATCAACCTCGTTTCGCCGCCCTGAACGGAGACATGGCTTCGGCCAAGAATATCATCGCCTTCACGATGCTGACCGATGGCATCCCGATCATCTATCAGGGTCAAGAGCAGCACTACAACGCGCTGGGTGGTAGCTCTACGCCATTCAACCGTGAAGCGTTGTGGCTATCCGGCTACAATCAAGACGCAGAGCTGTACAAGCACGTCAAGACAATGAACGCCATCCGCAAGAATGCCATCTCCGACGACTCTTCCTACCTCTCCTATCAGAACAATGCTGTATGGAGCGACACCAATAACATCGCCATGCGCAAAGGGAGCATGCTCACCGTTCTCACGAACTCGGGATCAGGAGCTGGCAACACCACGCTTTCCATACCTTCCGGCTACGAAGACGGCGTGCAAGTTACCGAGCTCTTGAGCTGCAGGACTGCCACCTCCAGCGATGGCACTTTGTCGGTCCCCATGTCTGGCGGCGCTCCGAGAATCTACTACCCATCCGTTGGCATCGCTGGAACGGGCCTATGTGGTGGTGCGAGCAATAAGACATTGAAGTCGAAGCTCAAGCTGCGCAACTCGCGCCTCTTCCAACTCGATTATTAGAGCAGGAGGTTCACAGCACTTCTACCCCCTGTCTCAGACATCAGGCTTGGTATTCAATTGCGGCGGGAAAAGGTCACGGCGATGGGATTTATATGGCGCGGCAGCGTTGACTTTGGATTCCCGGCGAGCCAGTCGCACACACGGGCAGTGGATGGAGCGGCGACGATGCTCGTCAAGGAATTGGCTCTTCATGATTCACTCGTTGTATAGCACGCTAGCGAAGGCGCACTTACCATCGGCTCAACAGAACAGAAATGAACATGGCATATCTGGATCCTTCGTAATCGCTCTCTTCTCACGTGTGCACGTGAGTCTTACTTCGCCGGGCAAATCCGCATTCCTTCAGGCGTTCATCGTTCTTTCTGACAATTTCGTATCCTCATCCCATACAATCGCATTCGCCCATTTTCCGTCGCCAAGACAGCCCATGATGACACCTCCCAGCAGCTCGACTCGAACATTCTGACACTGCACAGATCTTCGTCTGGAGAAGTCAAGCCTTGTCTGGGCATCGCCTCCAGGGAGTTCCGTGGGCAATGTTCGGGCCGCCGCCAAAGACATCATCGATGAGGTGGGCTGCGTTCTGCCCCTCGTTGAATGAACATGCTCGAGGATGAGTGCATCGCTATCATCACGGCGTTCCGTGTTCACAATGGAGATGGACCTCTCCTCTCTTCCACGTCAGCCCTGCCCCTCCACCAGAGTCACACCCGCCATAACATGAGCTGTGTGCCGGAGCGGCTGAGGTGCTTGATCGAGCTTCAACGCCGAACCGAACGAGGGGTCAAGTGGGAAAGAATTACCAGTTTCCACAAATCCGATCTTGGGAAGACTTGAGCAACCGACGACAACCGGTCCCTTTGCCCTTGTTATGACACCATCTCCGTAGTGCTTGATGACAGAGCTCCGAACGAACGCCGACATGGGGAAGAATATTCTCTTCCTTGGATCATGTACCGGCCGTAGCCATGACGGTTTACTAATCTTCTTGGGGCAGGTTGTCCGTCAAGACTCTAGTAAGTGTTCTCCTCTGCCTCTTTCATATATCCAGTGGCCCTTGGACCTTCTACTCTGTTCGTATCCACAATCATTTCCTCCAGTACCACAACGTCCCACAACATCGCCAATATGGTTCAGAACAAAGCTCTCATCTTCGCCAAGGTCCCATCCGGATGGCCCGTACCTGGTCAGGACCTCACGATCGAAAGCACAGAATTCGACACCGAGCAAGCACCTCCCCAAGGCGGATTCACAGCAAAGGTCCACTACGTTTCGTTCGATCCTTACCAGCGTGGCCGCATGCGTGCTCCCGAGGCCAAGAGCTACTCCCCACCCTTCGAACTCGGCAAGCCGATCGACAACTCCGCGATCCTGTCCGTCATCAAGAGCGACAATGAGAAGTTCAAGGAGGGCGGCTTGGTTCATGCGGGAAGGCACGCGACCGAGGAATACAGCGTGATCACAAAAGAGGCGGCAGACTCGGCCAATTACAACCCGCTCAACAACCAATACAACCTCGACCCGAAGCTCTTCATTGGTGCATTGGGAATGCCCGGTCTGACGGCCTACAGCTCCTTCTACGAGATTGGTCAACCGAAGAAGGGTGAGACCATCTTCATTTCCGCTGCTTCCGGCGCAGTTGGCCAGATCGTTGGCCAGCTCGCGAAGCACGAGGGATTGAAGGTCATTGGCAGTGTTGGAGACGACAAGAAGCTAGACTTCATCACCAAGCAGCTTGGTTTCGACGGCGGTTTCAACTACAAGACTGAGAAGCCAATGGATGCTTTAAAGAGACTCGCACCAGATGGCATCGACATCTACTACGAGAATGTGAGCTTCCTCCCGACCATCCTCTGACACGCAACGCACATACTGACACATCTGTCCAGGTCGGTGGAGAGCAACTCGACGCCGCCATTCAAAACGCCAACAACTTCGCCCGCATCATCGCCTGCGGCATGGTCTCGCAATACAACCTGAAGCCAGAGGAGGCATACGGCGTCAAGAGCCTGATGCAAGTCGTGGCCAAGCGTCTGAAGATGCAGGGCTTCATCGTCATGGACGAGAACATGGGTCCCAAATACTGGAAGCAGCACCAGGAGAATGTGCAGAAGTGGCTGCACGACGGCTCTTTCAAGGCGGAGATGTCGACGACCGTGGGCATCGATAACGCGGCTGAGGGTCTGATTGGTATGCTCGCGGGCAAGAACTTTGGCAAGGCTGTCTTGGAGGTCAGCAAGCACTAGGTATTGGAACCAGGTAGAGGCCTAAACGCCCATCATGACGAGCATTACCTAGCATTGGACGAGTTAGAAGTCTCATTTCTCCTTTCTCTGCATTGGTCTTCGTCCTGTCTATGCCTTTTGTGAACATTTGGAGAGAATGGAGCATGCCCGGTTTGTCAGTCAGAAATCCCGTTAGTTCCGAATATGGAAGTTACGAATGTTGGCTGTTCACCTAGAACGTTCCCACTGTCGAAGCGCTGCCTCCCATTCGAGCATTGCATGACAGAGGGAAGTGAATGATGTTCACAGCATCGATTTCAAAAGGAATATGTGCAGTTCACTCCCAGAGTGAAGTTTCCGAGCGGCGGCGGAAGCCCGAACTTTTCATTCACTCCAATTACGCCTAGCTTAGCGTCGTTCTGGCAGAAGCTCCAACATAAGACTTCCGAATCGCGGCCTGGTTCCTTCGAAATTGACCCATACAGCAAGCACTCTCAGGTGAGGTTTTCTATCGGTGTCTCGGCTGTGACGCTTTGTGCAAACGCGCTCCTGAGACACGCAGCAACATCACCAGCTAACCACGCATGTGATCCAGGTCGGCCGCTCCTACCCTCTCCTCTCCGCTCTCCATCCGCACCAAACGCCTTGCCACTGCCCGCCGCGCCGTCTGCACGAACCGCAGCTTCGCCGCAGAGATTAAATACTGAACAAGATCAACAGATGAAGATGCTCTCCGCCGCGCGATCCTTCCTCCGAGCCGCTCTGTGCTGCGGCGGACGTCCGAAACAGCCCGTCGAGTTCGAGATGATGCCGCCTCCGGCACGACGTGTGGAGCAACATCACACCAGAAACGAGCAGCCCGCGCCCACCCGTGAGCCGATTACACCTGAGCAGAAGCCGGTGGAGGCCAATACGCGCTCGCGGTCAGCAAAGTGGGACCGTGGCGATGAGATCGAGATCACGCCAACACCCCACGGACGGAAATGGGAGAGCACTCGAGTGGAGGCGCCGCTCTTTCGACCTGGTGACGCCCGCGCAACTCTGCCATCACAACGAAGACCACTCGAATCCGTCCAGACATCTCGACCAATTGCCCAAGTCGAAGACAGATCGGATTCATGGCATCAAAGATTTCCACGGTCCAGTAGCTTGGCTGTCATTGGCGAGGCACTGTGATAGCCCAGCATGGCTGATTGAAGGAACGCGTCACTCCTATGGCCGGATGATGATAGAAGCAATTGGTGGCCTATTCCAGTGGTTCATCCAAGATGGTGAGAAAGGCATGACAGCAGTTTTATGGGTACCATGCTGACAGTGCATGCAGCAAAGCTCCAGAAGACCAAGCCTCATGGGAAACGGGCAATCAGCAAGACGAGGAATCCTGAAATCATCCGCACCCAAGCTTCATTCAAGCATACTTGTCATGCTTGCCCTTCACCTTCACCTGCAACATCACTTCATGGAAGTCTCCTTCACGCCGAGCTCGCTTCAGTCTGCGGACCTCCTCTTCTAAAAGTGGCCTACCAACCTCATTTTCCAGCTCCTTCCTGGAGATCTTGGAGCGCACCTTTTCTGCTTTGTCCACTTTATGCTTTGGCTTGAACCTCGCCTGCATTCGGATGCGGATAGCGGTCGTCTGTCCTGCTTCTTCTGCATCCCCCCGGAGCTCAGGCGGGCTCTTGTCGCCGTCTGCCGCGAGAAATGTGGATCGCATCGTCTGAATGTCGAAGTGGCCGGGCTTGGAGTCGGATAGCGTACATTTGAAAGTCTCCTCAGGCGAGACGGCTTCCCTGGTCGATGAGAGGATACCATACTTGTCGCAACCCAGATATCTTCGCAAAAGTCAGCTTCGTCCATCGCAAGCCTCGTCGGTGTCTATACGCACTTTCCATGATGACCCTTGAAAGTAAAGCTGTTCTCCGAGCCCACTATTCTCTGTGATATCCAAACCTGCCTCACATCGTGCGGCTCTGCTGTACTCGGTTCATTCTCCACCATGTTCTCCACGGTCGAAGTGAACACCTTTCCAAGCTGATCCACCGCAGCGCAAGAGACTGGCTCTGTCACGAGCACTAGCACGACTGGTCCAGCGATGTCTTCCACGGTCTCTGCTGACACCCAATTCTCGTCATCCTCCGGAGGACCATCGGCGGGTATAAGCTGCTTTGAGGACGGCGCGTCTTCTTCGTTGGTATCTTCGTGGGTGCGCTTTCGCTTCTTGTGCGGCTTTTTGTCGCCTTTGAACGACAGTGCCTTAACCATTGCTGTAGCCTTGCGATGCCAGTGCTACGGCGGGGACGCAGAACCTGTGAAGTGGATCCTTGAAGGTTCACCAACGACCGGACTGAGGTCCGTGCAGCTTCCACATGTCAGACCCCACATGCTTGCGTGCGTCACTTCTCGAGATTTGAAGAGTCTCACGCGTCTTCTCACCATTCTTCCTGTGCAGACATTGCTATATTACGCACATCGTCATCTCTAGGGACCGTCGAATACCCAGCCGTTATCACCTGCAGGATCGCAATATTCCACCATGGGGGGAAAGGGAGAGAACAGCAGAAAGACGGCCGGGAACGCCAAAAGTGAGAAAACCGAACGGCAGAAGGCCTCTAGTTGTCCGAGATTATCTCTCAAGCTATACCGCAGTTCTCAGTCTGTCCTTATACACTGTGTCCGAACCATTGCTAACCCTTCTGTCTTCCTTCTTAGAGGCCGAAGTAGCTGCACAAAAGCAAGCAGTGGAGGACCAGAAGAAGAAGGCGTTAGAGGATAAAGAATGGAGCAAGGGGTCGAAAGATAACAGCAAAGCGTAAGAGACGCCACAACATTGTGCATCCCAGCAAAGGCTGACTCGAGACGGAATGCAGCGATGCGGCGGCGGCGAAGGCGCAAGAGGCAGCAAGGAAGAAGGCGGAGAAGGAGGCATTGATCAAGGAGGAATTGGATTCGCTTCCTTCAAAACCAGTTGGTGGCAAGAATAAGGCTCCTGTCAAGAAGACTCGAGGACTTGACCTTTCTGCCTTGGACGACGAGCCAGCATCATCTAAGAAGGGCCCTGCACTCAACGCAACGGGTATCGACAATGCTCTGGACGCTCTATCCTTGACCTCCAACAGCAACGACAAGATCGATCGCCATCCCGAAAGAAGGTTCAAGGCGGCCTATAATGCATTCGAAGAGAGGAGATTAGAGGAGATGGCAGGGGAGAAGGGTCTTCGGAGACAACAAAAGATCGACCAGATCCGAAAGGTGTGTGACATGAAGATACTGAGTGGAGAAAGCAAGACTCTGACATTTCTACAGGAATTCGAGAAGCACCCCGACAATCCTTTCAACCAGGTGGCAGCGTCGTACAACATGAGCAAAGAGGAAATCGCTGCGCTGAAAGACAGCGAGAAGGCGAGAAAGGAAGGCCTGTTGACAGGAGAGTGATGCCCTCGTATGTGTCGGATGAAGCATTGGAGAATCAACGATGTGCAGTGGTAGCATAACCTTGAAAAGCGAATACCCTATTGAACCCGAGCGTCTTTTCGAGCGGTCTACATCATACAGTCAGGACCAAAAGAGTCCGAATCAAATCACTGAACAGCAACCTCGATGGTCGCATTGTATCGCTCCGACTACCCTCTAGCTGTATTGCCAAGCCTTTTGGCGATCCAAGTGAAGTGTCAGAAGTCCAACGTCTTTCCAACCTCACCTTCCAGATACCTGCAACTTCATACAAACCTTGGACATGGGTCCAAGGTCAGCCCAGTTGTGGAAGTGCGATGCTCGATCGCTCGTGATCAGCGGATGCTGGTCCACTTTGCCCAATCGCCAGCGCATAGCGTGAGCCGGCTCCAATCGGGCTGGGTCTTCACATGCAGCTATCCACAACCATCATCAGTAAGCCTGCCAAACTGTAAAGAGATGCTGCGAGCGCGCCAGTACGGACTACGCGCGTAGTTGCCAGCTCCCTTGCAGTGGCCCATACCGCCGTTGCAGCGGCATGACAGCACGAGGACGTCTGCCATGTTCCGACCGCACTTGAATATCTCGAGTCACTGTCCCTCGCCAACGCCGACATCGTAGCGAATCATCGAAGCCACGTCCACCCGAGGATAGAAGCAGCACTCCCTGCTTACCTTCATGGCCACCAGACCAGTGTCTGGTGGTGTGGTGGAAGCCAACTGTGCTATCTGCGGCGCGCCTCCAGACCCGGAATGCCCACATGAAGGCGAGCGCTTGCAGTTGGCGCTGGACCAGGCAATGGAGAGATGGGACGGTCTACACAAGATCCGGTGCGGGAGACCTGGTGACCAGCACAATACCGCAAGCTAACAGAAGTAACTCCGAAGCAAGTTCGTGCTTGATCACGCCAGGAATTCGATCATTCAGACCTACCACACGCTCCGATCGGCACGCATGGATGCTCACCGCGCCTATCTACAAACGCTGCCCTACTACACTCTCTACCATCGCTACAGCGGGAATCCACCACTGGATCCGGCTCAGTTCCACCTAGTACACTCGCAAATCCAACGGGCAAATCAGATACTGCAGCAGGGAGTCGACCAGGACTGGCGGACGTCCTGCCTGCGCTATCCGCAAGTTCTGGATTACTACTTCAGCTTGGCCGAGGTAGTACTTCCTGACCATCGCGACCCTCGAATCTTCGATCCACGATTTGGAGAGCCGCAGCCTAGACATGATCACCGAAGATTGAAGGAACGAAGGAACAGTGGTGACGCGGCGGGTAAAGAGCACAGGAGAAAGGACAAGGACAGGCGGCGGAGTAGAGGACGAACACCACCTCCCCACGTGCCGATGCCTCGATAACCATGGCCACGACTACGTTGGACCACATGAGACGTTGTACAGAGCCGGACATGTGAATTTGCGAAGCGGAGCAGGTCTTGATTCAGCATGCAGCGTATTAGCGAGCGTCGTCAGCAGCATCGCATCGAAACGAACGATCATCCATGATAGAATTAGGTCCAAGTGACAGACCGCTAGGACGAAAAGCGGGATTACAAGGTGCCCAGCACCGTCCTTGCGAACGCGCCTTCGAGAGCGAGGCCGTAAGGAAGTGTTAACAATGCTTGCGCTCGTGTGACCGTGTCTGGCGATGCCCACGACCGACCGGATCTCTTCAGGCTCTCGTTGTACAACCATCTCCGCCGGTGCCCGTCGAGTCTCAGAAACCTGTCAACATTCCTCGAAAGCAGGCCTTCAACAAGCTTGTAACCCACGACCAACAGGACCTCTCCTTGTACAAACTCTACCTGGTTTTTTCAATCGAACTATCCGTGTCATATTCATCGCTGTGAGCGTCTCCCATTTCGACGTTTGTTCCCACATCTTTCACGCCGATCCCTTTTGCCTTCTCAAAACACCGAATACCAAGCTATACGAATCACCAACTCCAAAGAACTAACACCATGCAGATCTTTCAGCTGTCCATGATTCTTCTCTCTGTCGCCTCGACCGTCTTCGCCGATGGCGTACGTCGTTTCACTCTTGATCAATGTCGGCTCGTTTTCACTAACGACGCTTAGGTCTGCAACAGTGAGCGAAGATTGGCCATTGCGTCTTCGGACATTACAACGACGGTGCACCCGTGCAGTTGGACTGCAGCTCAGAACGTAACAGTTTCGTGGTTGTGCAGAGCTTCTGTACAATACTTTATGCGACAGAGAAATCTTTACAAAGCCGTCCAGCATCGCGCATCGGGAGAAGGAACACCCGTTCCCCATGTGGTCACATTGATCATTTTCGATAGGGGTATTCACCACCAAGACCGCCCATCATTTCCTTTCCTGTCCTCCAGCGCCGAACGCCAAAACAGTAGAGCGCGCCTTAGCTTATGCACAAACACAATAGCGCCATGAAATAAATGGATTCGTCCTCACTCCTCCTCTTGCACCGCCTTCAGCTTCTCGCCCTTGCTGTGGCGGATTGAGAGGGAGCTCTTTTGCGACGTCAACCATCGATCGAGAGCGACCTTGGCACTACAGAACAGACATGTGTTAGTCCTTTGAAGTACGAGCAATCATACTTTTGCCACAAACTTACTTCTCGTCGGGGAGCGCGCCCGCCTAGAAAACCGTTAGCAATCCAATTTCTTCGATCGAACGTTGCAGAGGATGAAACAGAACTTACAACAGCCGCGTCAATGGTGGAGGTGGAGTTTCTGGATCGAGCTGGGTACGCGGGTGCGAGCTAAATGAACAGAAAACGGTAAGACTCAATACACTACATCGTGGTGGTAGAGACTCATGATCGAGTCTACCGTATTACGGACGCGTACCTGTACAAGTGAGGTTGGCTGTGCCTCGCCGAGTGATACGTCGTCGCCGCTGTACCAGTCGCCATCGTCTTCGAAGCCGTCGTCGCCCACGCTGGGAAGGGTGTTGCGGTGCGTCATGGATGAAAAGGTGGTTTCCGAGGCGCGGGTGCTTTGCTGGGATCCGGTCCAGGTCATTTGAGAGTTGGAGCGGGTCAGAGTGTCGACGCTGCTGGCGTTGGAGGGCTGCCTGCTCATGCCGGGATCGAAGGATATAGAGAGGTCAATACAGCTGTTGTCGTTCTCAGTCTGGGAGGGGAACGTGCGACGCGAGACCTGGGATGCGGGTTTATTGTCCGCGTCGATTTCGGTGAAGCCTGGTGTCATGGTCGGGATGTAATGGCGAGATTGTAGGAGGGTGGTCTGTGGAGCCGCCGGCATGCCGGGCATGGGCGGCAGCGCAGTCATGGAAGCGATGGAGGATGTTCGTGGAGGACGTTCGAGATTGGGAGAACCGTCCGCTGAAGCATTCGCGGCGTACTTGGAGAGCTCATCTTCCGTGTACATGTCCGAATTCTGGGCCATGTGGTTGTTACCGATATACGTCCAGAAGCGGTTGGTCCGTGCCTTTATGCTGGTGCCGGAGTTTTGGTGCTGATCGATGAGGTCTGCGAGCGACATCTTGGGTCTTCCGTTGTTGGACATGCTGTTGCGGGCGAATTTGGACGTCAGCTCTTGTATCGAAGCTGTGTCACTGCCGTCCGGACCTCCATTCAGGGACACAGAGTCGCCGTCAGAGGACTTTCCATCGCGCCGCAATTGCTCGGTGCTCTCGCGCACAGCACGACGAGGTTTGGTCTTTGCCGACGGCTGCTCTCCTAGAAGGACTTTGGGAAAGCCACTGATAGGGAAACCATCCGGCTCCAGACCATCATGCTTTGTCAGAAAGAGATTTATAGATGTTGCTTTGCTCTCGTCTCGCAAGGGGATGTATGTGTTTGGCAGTCCGAACACACGATTGGTGATCATACCGGCCGTCACGTCGGCAGTAATCGTGACCTTGAAAGACGTTTCCTTTTGATCTTGATTTGGCTTGATCTTGAAGTACGGCTCAAAATCGTCCACTCGTCGATCTTTGAGGATCTGGCCAAGAGCTGCCATCTCCGGACTACCGTCGTCAAAGCGGCAGACAATGATAGCGGCGCACACCTGCTCGCTCTTCTCGGCTGTGGCCTTAGATTGCAACTCCAGGTAGAACGATGATGCTACCAGGCGATGTGCTACATTCCGCAGAGCTGCCTGTCGATGAGCGGTTTGCAGTCGCTTCCGTACGTTCAGCTGCAACGACAACATCTCTGACTTGTTGTCCCCACTAGGCGGATCCTTGTCCAGATCTGGGTTGAACCTGATGAATCGTCGACCTCTGGCTTCCAATGAATCTTTCACAATCTCTGCCCTGAAATCTGCCCAGGCGAGCTCCGCATCCAAAACATCGTCGGCCCGTCGACTTCGCCACCGACCCGATGACAATTTCGATTTTCGGAGATTAGCTGCAGACATGATGGAGGCCGACGGATCCTGCGGTCGATCTGAAAGCTTTTGAAGGACCGTCAATCTATTCTGACCAGTGCCGAGCGATAAGAACATATCGGGCTGTCCTGAGTCGGGCCAGATCAACCTCCGCTCCCGCTCTGCCACGACTGCGGGATTGGGTAAGCGTAGACCTCCGTCGAGATATGCTTTGTTGTGAAAGATAAAAGGTCGGAACAGATTGGGATTTGCAAGAGAGGCCGCGAGAGCCTCGAAAGTCTTCATTTCCAGCTCCGGGTCGTGCGGCCTCTCGAAAGCATAAGCAGGCATTAGGTCGTCGGGTCGACGATAGCTGGCAAGCAATATGGTGTCTTGTCCAGTGGCACTGGTAGAAGTGATGCCAACTCGGGAACCATTCCGGAACTTGTTATTCGATCCAAAGAAAGCATCATCCGGACCGAACGCAGTCTGGAGAGCGCTGATCAAAGGCTTAGTCTTGTATTTTGGTCCACTCCCAAGCACACTTGCGATGTGGCTGATGATAGGCACTCGCCTCCGAGTGTACGCATGATCGCAGAGAGCGGTGAACATATCAATGCACGAGTCAACAGTTCTTTCCTTGAGCGAGAGAGCAGCAGCCAGCAAGCCGCCGGTGCCGGTCCCCACGATCAAGTCAAAGAATGATGGCGCGGAGATGTGACCGCCCAGAACAATCTCGATCGCTCGAAGCACTTCCAGCTGAACAATACCACGGATACCGCCTCCATCCAAGGATAGCACGCGTGCTCCAGCGCCTGCTGGCTTGAATTTGATGATCTGAGGCTTTGCCCAATTTGTGGACTCGCGATGCAGTGGACAGCACGACACAACAACGGAAGATCTCTTCTGCTTGCCGTATGCTTTGATGCAGGCCGTGCAGAGAACGTGGCCACATGGAAGAGGGTGTTCTGGAACGTCCATCAAGCAGCAAAAGCACGTTGCATGACTGCTAATCGACGATGCCGGACCCACAGCTTCGAAGAATGTGTTCAGGTAATCGATGTGCAGGTCCAGCGCTAGACTCTCCTCGGAAATGGTGTGTATCTCGCCTTTTTCTGTGATTTGTTCCAACTCGTATTGGAAGTCTCTCTGTATGGTAGCGACTGCTGCACGCAGCTGAGCTTTCCACGTTTGCAAGAAGTTCGAGTCGAAGGCCGCCTGGTAATCACCAGTGGCGATGATGCCTTGCTCGTCCTGGTGACCTTTCGGGAGATGGCGAGCTTTGACGAGCATGCATTGGCGTGTTCCATCCGCGCTCACGTATGAACAGGGGTAATGCATCTCCAGATACTCTCCCATCGCCCAGTCAAAGAACTTTTCGTAGCTTGAGAAGAGCTCTCCCACTTGTCCTTTACGGAATCGGGCACAATCGAGGAGCACGCATGAAGCCAGCATGACACTAAGCTTTTCGAAGATCCAGGTTATCCTGCCAGGCTGGTGATTCGGTTGTTGAGAGCTGATCGTCGCGCAGAGCTGAAGAATGTGTCCGCCAAAGTCGTTAGGAATGGGGTTGCGCAAGAGTGAGATCTGCATAAAATCAAAAGGCACATCCAGATGCGTGGTGAAGTGATCGAACCCTGCCTGCAGGTAGATTTGAAGTTCATCTGCAGTCGAAAGCATGCGCGCTCTTCGTTTGTTCCGGAACGATTCCTCGCAATTTGACTTGATCATTTGCTGCAATTTGCCAACCTGTTCGCTGATTGTGGTGTATCGTGGTTTCGCGGGTATTCGGACGACTTTGAAGGAGCTGTAGTATCGCAGGATGAGGTCCTCCACGGTGTATATATGCTTCCCGAGGCTCCTCCAGTGCTCCGCCAGTGCTCTGAAGCGCGGTACGCCTTCGACGCTATCGAGGGCTCCTCGCACGGATGACAGCAAGTTCTGCGTTGCATAGTCGACATCCCACTCTTTCCCATCCACTGAAGGATCCGAACCATTCACAGCAACGATGCAGTGTGGAAGCGCCGGTTGATTGATAGACTTCTCAAGCGAACTCGCACCCCATTCCAACAACTTTCCTAATACAGCAGACTGGAAAGTCTTGGGATTCCTAAGGACGAAGACCACGCAGTCGGAGAATGTGTAGAGCAACCGTGGATAAAGGGCTGACACTGTGAATTCGCGCTGGCGTGTTTCTTCGGTATTGGCCCATTCAATCGTACGACTGTGGACCTGGGCTGGTGAAGGCTGAAAATCGCCATTGTCCATCTCGGAAGCTGCGTGCATTGTCTTACGACGCCCGCGAGACCCAAGAGGAGTACGCTCGCCACCCTCGAATCCTTCACAATCGGCGTACAGTATTGGCAACTGCTCAGCGTGCGTCGCGGGATCGGCATAAAGGTGGACATCTCCAGAGGTAGGAACCGCATCGTTGACCACACTGCCGACGATGGGCGAAGGAAACATTGACCGGTTCACCGCGGATTGCTCCTGCAGTTCGTGATTCACCAGCATCTTGATCAGAGTTGACTTTCCAGCATTCGTCACACCAATGAAGGACACGATCTGCGGATACCGGTGTGATTGATTCTCGAGCGGCGAGATGTTGGACATGAGGGTGGCATAGCGGCCATAGTCCTGGAACGTCGGCTTCGCGGTCGCATCTCGGGTGACACCGAACCATTTCGTCGCTTCATCGTCCTCGTGAAGTTTTTGGATTTCTGCCGAGTTTCGCGTGGGGCTGAGAATGCTCTTCAGCGAGCGTACAACGTGCGGACTTGTCCTCTCGTGTGGCATGCCATCGCGGCCTTTCTTCTTCGGTTTGTGAGGTCCTTGAAGACCCCAGCATTCACTTTGCCCAGCGCGTTAGCTTTGGAATTGTTTGACAGGTGGCGCAAAACAACAAAGAGGTGGCTTACCTGCAATACGAGCTGTCGCAGTCGACGCAATGCCATATGGGCGGCTGAGGACCGCGACAGCGGTCGTCTTCGCACTGATCGGATGGTTCGTTGTTGCTGCCCTCGGAAGAATCGGAATCTTCCTCCCGGTCTTGGTACTTGTGATCTAGTGCCATTGTGTGCGCGGGTACACCTCTGCGGTCGGTGGGAATCTCATCCAGTCGCAGCGCGAGGCACGCGGCGGAGACTGTTGTGCGCGGCTCGCTGTTTGCCGCTGCATGAGAAGACTGTGCCGAAACGACTGTAAGGTGTCCGAACACCGTGGATTCGAGTGCGCAGGTTGAGGATTGGGAGGCGGTCAAGGAGGTTTGGCGGATCAGAAGTAAAGCTAGAACTACGGTAGGAGAGCACAGGGTACAAGCAAGTGGGGGATACGCGGGACACGGCTAGTAAGGGAAGTGCACTTAAAAACTTACTGTACTTTTTTTCAGGCTAGGCTATCGATGCTACATATCGGGTTCCGGTATGGCTGGGGATGAATCGCTTGGAGGTACCACGCCAATGCCATTACATCCACGCCCATATGGACAACCTTTGCCTCTTGCACGCAGCCTCCAAGAGTCTGCCAGTTCGGTCCAGGATCTGCCGGGCGAGTGATGCAAGCCGACTTACAGGCTGAATGATGTGCATGGCCAAGGAGGCGCCGGGTGTGGCTGCACCTTATCAGATTCCTACATATGTATATGTAATCGCGCGCGCTCCGCAAGGCTCTTCGTTCGTGCGCACCGAGAAACTTCGCATCGGCCATGCCGGGTCCGTCACAGACTCATCACCACATTCCCTCATCAGTTGCCCTTCCAGCTTAAGACCTGGCGTCGAGTCCGAGAGGCAACCGAGCAGATGGGCCCCCATCTGAAACAGGCCATCCCAGAGCAGAGAGTGGGAACCGTTGGATTGTGGTACCACTAGCGTCGCCCGACTTGCCGGTGCTTCAGCAGCTTCACGAGAGACGGTCCGGCACGTGGAATTTTGTTGCTACGTTCCTGTCGCTGGCGGGCTCGGTGGTTCTCCTTTCCGGCTTGCACAAGACTTGTGAAACACATCGAGCTCCAGCGGACAGGAGGTCCGGCTTCTAAATCCGACCAGCATGGAGGTCGTTGATCAGACGCGCGCTGCACGACTCGCGACTCGCTGGCCGGACAAGCCCTGCCCACCGAGCTCCAATGTCTGCCAGCCAGATTCTGTGTGGTTGACTTGTACAAGGAACATGTGTTCAATGCATATGCATGCGAGCTGTGCATCCTAGGCACAATTGGCCACTCCCTCAGCCGGAATGCTCCAGCTACTGCGTCGTTCATGTGATGAATTTACGGTCCGCCACGCGTGACGACAAAACCTCTCCGTTTTCACCATGCCTCGTGGCTGCATATGGTCCCGCCGCATCCCCCCGCATGAGCACGAGCACGAGCACGTTTAGGCTGGAAAGTTGACCATCTGAAACACAACTGTACCTGGTAGCTGAAACTGGGTCCCAGGCGTCTCATCCAACGAACGACGAGTGCGAGCACGACTGCCGAACTACATATTTTTGCTTGGCCAGTTATTGTAGGTGTCTGCCATCATTCTCTTAACGGAGCATGTGTGGCTCGATGAGCGGTGATGTGAGTCGTCAAAGTGGTGTTGAGACTCATGAGTAAGCGCAAGATCTCACCATCCTGGCCTGGCATCCTGGTCACGACTCACCTTTGAGATTTTCCATCTGACATCGTTATCTTTGACTGGGATATCCCAGTGATCGACGACCAGCCCATCCTTGATCGCTCGCGAAACCAATGCGCGTAATCAATCATCACATTAGCCCAACAAGGATCCATCTTGAGCCCTGTTCGTGTTCTGATGCGATTTTAGGTGAACATCTGGACGACAACAACGAGCCCCCATCACCACCGAGCACAGAGGCGAAGAGCGCAAGCACATTTAAAGTTTGAGCCAACAATACTGAAACCCATCGCGTCAAACATGAGGCCGGCATGCCGCGGTGTGAGAGAGGCTGACTCGAAGCACACACGATCTACGTAGCCGTATCTGTGGACGGATCTCATCACGGAAGCAAGTGCCGAGAGGGAAAGGGCTGGGCCCTGACGTTGCCATACCTGGTACCTACATAATAATTCGACCACTCAATCATCGAGGAGACTCAGCACGATCTCAGGTAGACGCGCTACGCCTTCCTTATTGATAGCAGAAACCGGCATGGAATACATGCGCTTGCGCCAGGCGTTCTTCTTCCCACTGGGATGTTCCTCTTCGCCCGTCTCGATTCGTTTGAGCCAGTCTTGTAGCTTCGCGAAATTTTCTCTCGTATCGGGAAGGTCTGCTTTTGTTGCGATGACCAGCCAAGGCTTGCTGCTAATGGGCGGCAGCGAGAGGGCTGGTAGGTCTCTTCCTAAAGGTGCATTGAGCATCGTGCCGCTGCTCTGGTCCTCGAAATCAGAGGCGGACGGGTGAGATGGCGCGGAAGGCTCCAGTGGCTGGAAGGCGACGACTCCGTCTTCCGGCGGGTTCAGTCGCTGGGTCTCAGCATTGAGCTCTTGCTCGCGCAGCTTCTCGTATTCGCCCACTTCTCGCCAAAGAGCCTTGATCGCCGCCACAGCATCTCGGGCGCTGAGGTCTACGACGAATGCTAGCACTGCCGCTCGCTCGATGTGGCGCAGGAAGCCAAGTCCGAGTCCACGATCAAGATGCGCGTCCTCGATCAGACCAGGAATGTCGGCGATCGTGAATTGCGTTCTTGGTTCTTTCCGGCGACCCTGTGTATCCAGAGCCGGCCGTCCGGTATGCGTGTCCAGCACGACTGTCCCAATACTAGGACTCAGGGTTGTGAAAGCCCAATTTCCCACCCTCGTCCTTGATCTCGTCACTGCTCGCAGCAGCGTCGATTTTCCAGCATTGGGAAGGCCTACCAGGCCTACGTCTGCCAGAAGCTTCAACTCCAGCTGTAAGTGAATCTTCATGCCATCCTCTCCTTTGGTGGAGAACTTAGGGCGAGACTGAGTCTTGGTCACAAAGTGTGGATTGCCCAAGCCGCCCATTGCGCCAGCCGCGAGTAGCATAGGTGTCTCCATGTGTGTGTCAAGATCTAGGCGAAGAGGTGCAGGAGGTTGCAATGCAGTCAAATGACTCCGCCGTGGTTTGGGCGTTGGCGGGAAGTCTGCAATGCCGAACGACTTCGGCAGAGTGCCAGGATAGACAATCCACTTATCACGACGGAAGTCTCCCTTTTGCGCAGGCTCTTTTCCCTCCTCTTCGTCTGCACTCGCCGTACGAGTGTAGTTGTCTGCAGCCTCCGAGGCCTGTCTGTCTTGCTCCACTTCGACTGGATCTATGCGCCAGACCTCTCTTAGCACAGTGCCGACAGGGACTGTGAGAAGCAGGTCCTCGCCTCTCGCTCCGCCTCTTGAACTTCCCTGCCCATTCTTGCCACGCCCAGCCTTGAGGATGCTGCGTCTTGCAATCTTGTGCAGACTCGTTTCCCCTTTCACAGCCTGAATGTACACCGAGCCACCGGTCCCGCCGTCGCCTCCATTGGGTGGTCCATTGGGAATGAACATTTCTCGAAGAAATGATACGCAGCCGTGGCCACCAGCGCCAGCACTTACCGTCAAACTGCAGGCATCCGTGAACGGTTGTGCCGAGTAATCAAGCGGAACGGGATCGAGATGGTCATATTTGTGTACGTCCACCGATGAAGTGTGCTCGGTCGATATTTCGTCGAGCGCTCTGAAGGTCGTATGCATTTGGCGTGCAGACTGTTGCGGTCGACTCGCCTTCCGTCGTTCTGCTACATGGCTGAGAGACCGGCGAGCGAGGCACGGGTACAAGAAGGGCGTTAAGGTGTGGAACAGCAGCCAGGGCGCTGCGGTGGAGCACTGCATGCGAAGAAGGTATGGTCGTGATCGGGACCAGCGTATCCTTGAATGGACAAGAAGCTGTCTGTGAAGTCGTATATACGAGACCGAGCTTCGAGCAATTTTGCCCGGCCGGGCAGAGATTCCGGCGCTTGCGAATCTTGAATCTAGATCAAAATCAATGGCACTTCACGTCCACGCGTCGCACCGAGAACGACGCCCAACAAACCTTGCTCTCATCGACATCAGGGATACAGCGCATGGAAGGAGCTGCACAAGGAAGCAACATCACAGGATTTCAACCATAAGCCAGGGCATGCCCCCGAAGTCCCAAGGTGTCGAACCGGTAGTTCTAACGTCTCGAAGCTAAAATTTCCAAAGTAAGCCGAGGCTCCGTGTCACAAACGAGGACGATGATGTCGCGCCCCGCGTCGCAGAGAGCTCCAGATCCAGCCAAATATTCTCCTTGGTAACGCGACACGGAGCGTGCCTTGATGTGACTGTGAAGTATAAAGATCTGCGCATGTGACGATCGTCAACCTCCTCCTTCGCACCCATTTGTTTTCATCCATATCCCTCCTGCTATCAACACTCGAAGCAGCCATGGCCACCAAGCTAGCATTGACTCCTGCCGTGACTGGCGCACTCCTCTTCGCCCTCACCGCCGCTCCCGATAGCTTCAGAGACCCGCTCCTCGCCCAGCTTCGCCAATATGTCTCCTCGACGAACATCTCCCGCGCGATCACCGCCCTGAAATGGCTGTTCGGTCTCGGCCTGGCCGGCGAGGTCAACGAATGGCTCTCGGAGCTCGCACAAAACAACTACCGCTGGCGCTCCGAGGCGCACAAATACGACTGGCCGAACGAGATCGCGGTCATCACTGGCGCAACAGGAGGATTTGGTAGCTTGATGTCCAAGGATCTGGCCGAAAGGGGTGTCAACGTCATGGCACTGGACATGCGAGACGAAGCTACACCTGCCATCAAGCACCCCAAGATCCACTACTTCAAGTGCGATGTCACCGACCGTGATGCAGTCGCTGCGGCTGCCAAGCAGATCCGTGAGAAGCACGGCAATCCGTCGATCTTGGTGAACAACGCTGGCATCTCGGGAGAGGGGCCAATTGTCGACCAGACCAAGGAGCAGCTCCGAAAGATCTTCGACGTCAATGTCATCAGTCACTACTACACCGTGGCCGAGTTCATGCCCAACATGGTGCGGGAGAAGAAGGGCCACGTTGTGACCATTGCAAGCATTGCGTCTTTCGTGACGACCGCCGGTATCACGCCATACAGCAACACCAAGGTCGCCGCTCTGAGCTTCCACGAAGGCCTCCAAAATGAGGCGCGTGTGCTCCATAACGCTCCGGAGCTCAAGTTCACCGTGGTTCACCCATTCTTTGCGGCAACACCTATGGTTACACCTCATCTCGCAGAATTGAAGAAAGCAGGTGCAAACGTGCTGGAGCCAAAGGAGGTTACGGACGCTGTGGTGAAGCAGATCATGAGCGGAAGAGGCCGCCAGGTCATTCTTGCTGGCAACGCGAAACCAGTCGTTCACTTCAGATCGATGCCACACTGGATCACTCAGGGAATTTTGCAGCTCAGTGATGCCAGGAACCGGGTAAGTGCACGTTCGAGCCAAGCATTCGATCTGAGCAATGACTAACATGGTACGCAGAGATCCATGGCCAGCAAGTTTACCGTCAAGAACAAGTAGAAAATTGTGCCGAAGACCGCTTCGAAGGATGTACTGCTGTCCTAATTATAGACGCTTGTAGCCAATACAGAACGGAATACAGAATAGAACCCTTGCTCACTCCGCATTGTGTCGCAGTACGGCTTGATCACCTGGCACGCGTACATCGAAGCACCAAGAGAATCTGTCGCGGTTTCATCTCCTGGCTGCCGACGAATTGATCAAGGACAGAGTCCAGTAAGTACCGCACAGGAACGTGACGTATTACTCCGATGAGTTCGTCCTCGGACTAGGATGTCAAATTCATTGAGATGCAGCGAACATCCATGATCCAGCTTTAGCAGCGGCTGCTCAGGAAGAATTTGGTTGATCAGTACCAACAATCCGAGGCGCAGGGGGTCTTGCACTACGCTGTTAGGCGCTGCCATTGGAAGCGAAACACTCACTCTGCATTGCGCCTCCGCAAGAATAGCTCTGGACTCCCTCCAACATCCCACTGCAGGTGAGTAGCCTTCAGACGGGCTGTGAAAAGGTGTTCGGTGATTGTGCTTGCATTCACCAGTCTCTCGCACCGTGCTTCAGTTCTCACCTGCAGGATACTCTCAAGGAAACAGTCCCGCGCTTGCGATTTCGCAACCATGTGTCGGGAGGTCGATCGGCAAGCCAACGAATTATGACGATGCTCTGTTCTGGACATCGTTGACAGCATTCTATCCTCACACAGTACTGTGAGTTGTGATAGTTCTTTGGTCCAGACCGTTGGCGTTGCTACGACTCGACTAACTTTCGGTACAGGACGTTTTGACAACGTCGACCCTGTTCGAACGTCACGAACACCTGTCGCAACTTCAAACTCGAATGACGAAGTGACGTCGACCACAAGCAGTTTCAGCAGTCTTGGACTCCTTCTCTCGTTGAAGAGACCGCCTTCAAGTCATCGTGACAACGAGAGCGATACGGTGGCATTTCAGATCTCACCGCACGCTGGGGAACGAAGACCACCGCCCTAGGCAACTGTGACCGTTGGGGGAACGGTAACCTAATACATCACCTCGTGCGACAAGAACGACTGTTGTCAAGCTCCAGAAAAGTGCTCTGATCCTGATGACCTGGACCAGCATCGGCATCGAGAACTTGTTCACTGGGACATGTCCCTGCAGGCACCACGACTCGAAAAACCAACTCTGTCGATGAAACAGCGACGACACTGCAATCACACCTCGGAAATTATCGTCCATACCCTGTCTTGAATTAGAGGGCGAAGGGCGCCACGGAGGTCATCTTCCCGGGTGAGCACAACCCATCGACTCCAACATCCCAATGCACAGGAAAGCCCTCGCTAATGGCGGTAGTCGCAGAGATATCGGATTATGGCGACTGGAAACAATGACATCGCTGTCGACAACCTGATCTCCGCCCTTGGAGCCGCCGCTTCGGCTGCAAATGTACCAACACCAGCGATGGCTCAGCTCCCGTCTGCAGAAGCTGTTTCTGTTTTGATCTCTGCGCTACCCAGCGATGTCGTTGCCTCTATCCAGAGCGAATTCGGCGCACTTCGCACACCAGCTCCTACGCCTGCACCGACATCCGTCGCACAATCGACACCATCCTCGCCCTCAAGCACGATACCGACATCATCACAGTCGATTCCGACCAGCTCCGATCTCTCTTCCTCGTCGACCACAGCGTCCTCTTCCACATTCTCTTCTTCCACGATATCATCAACCCCCTCAGCCACGCCCACATCATCAGCCGGCGCCTCGAACCACAATGGACAAAAGTCTCACAACAAAGCCGCAGTCGCAGGCATCGCCTCCGGCATCATCGCCGGCGCCGTCCTCCTAATCCTCCTCGCCGTCTTCCTCCTCAAATGCCGCAAAGAAGGCTACCAATGGTACTGCTGCTGCTGCGGCAAAAAGAAGCAACGTCCCCGACCGAGCCGTCCCTACCCTCAATCCGCCTGGCTCTACGACGCACGACCTTCCCCTCCCGATAGTCTCCGCAGCGGCGGCGCCGTCTCCTCCGACGATGATCTCCTGCCACCACGACGCCACGACGAGATGAGGGAGCGAGATCGCGTTCCCGACCGCTTCGCCAGTCCAACGCGGCCCGCGCGGCCTTCGAGCCCGCTTCTCTCGCCGCCGAAGAACCCGGGACGCACGGCGAGTCCTATTTTGAGTTCGCATTCACGGATCCGTATGGTTCCTTCGTCGCCTGTGGTGTCGCCGAGGAGTAGTGAGGTGGATGCGAGGCGGGCTGTGAAGACGACTGTGGCGCCTGCAAGGGGCCAAGGGGCGAAACCCATGCAGGCGACTGTGTACCATGCGCATTGAGCATGTGGAGTGGTGGATGTAATGTATAGGGATACCCAATGCGTTTTCGGCATTTTTCGGCGACATGTGAAGGGCAGGACAAGTTGGCGTCATTCGGCGCACAGTGCGACGGTGTGAGCTGACAGGGAATACTCCATGGATGAGATCTGAATAGCTAGAGGAACCAACAGCACTCAGAGCTGTGAAGACTCCCAACTCTGTCAGTCACATACTTTCCAAAATTCACTTGCTTCAAATGCTCAGGAGTCTTGTTCCATAGATTTGGTCGAGAGAAATGAGTCGGAACATACAACTTTTGATTCATGGGTATCTGTCGCAAGCTTCTCTCAAAACGATCTGTCCGCTGTGCCAAGTTCTTACATGCCGCTCACTGCAAATGCTCGTTCTCGACCGAGATCAACAAGGAAATCGAAATCAAAATGCAAAGACACGCTACTGCAACGGCTGGCCCTTACGCAAGTCCCGGATCAGCTTTTTGTGAAAAAAAGGATCACACTGCTGACAATGGTAACCTTGTTCCTCTGACACAGCACATTTCATGCAGTCAATATGTTGCCAAACGCCACAGTCGGCGGTGTCGCAAATGACCCACTCCCGACCCGGTTTGCCATTGTCAATTTCATCCCCGCACACGCAACGCACAGGGGCGCCCTCAGTATCGCCGTTGGCGACAGCCCTCTTCTCGCTCGGCTTGAAGTTCGCCTTGTCGAAGAACTCGGGCGGGAAGTCCGGAAAGCGCGCGTGGCCACTATACTGGGAGAGGAGGCGCTGGTATCGGGTGAAGGCGGAGTCTGTGGCTTCGGCTTTGGTTTTCGCCATTCTCGTACCGTTGACGCAGCCCTCGTCACTGGCGGGGTGAAGAGGGCCCTTACCGCCGGTGGTAGGGTGAGGGGCAGGGTCTGCTTTCTTCCTCGGAGCAGACTTACTGCCAGCTGCACGACTCGACGTAGTCCTGGAGTTGATCTTCGTTGAGCCGCGCGTGGACTCGGAAAGAGGAGCGACTGGGTCCGGGCCAGCAGTCACCGGTGCGTTGCGCGGTGCTTTTGTGGCGGTAGTTCGACGACCTCTCGAGGGTCGCTGCGGTGCTGGCTGCGGAGTGTCGGTATCGACTTCCATCTCAGTCTCGTCGGCATTGCTCTCGTTCCGGACAGTCGTGTTATCATCTGCAGATGTAGCGGCAACCTTTTTCTGTCTCTTAGTCGTTGGCTTCTCCGTGACAGATGTCGACTCGACAGCTCCGACTTCTTCTCCGTCTCCTGTGTCGGCCTCATCGTCGTCTGGCGCAGATCGCTTCCTGCTCGACTGTGGCTTGACTGGAGAAATGACAGCCCGATTCTTGACGGCGGAGACTTGGCCACTTCCATGCTGATATCGCGCTCCAGGTTCCGGTACCAAAAGCGTCCTTCCACTGTCTTGTTCTAGAGTTGTTGTGGCAGTGTCGACCTGTTGAGACTGTGCTGAGGTGTCATTCAGTCCCCATGATGCAACCAAACTTCCATGCTGCACCTGCGCTGGATTCTCAGTGACTTCAGCGAATTGAGTGAGGATCCCATTTTGATGTTGCGCAGGTGTGTGAGTTACTTGCGCAAGAGATTGAAGGGCTGCAGGAGCCTGGACATGATTGTCGTTATCCGCTTGACTGAGTGCCGGGTAATGAGCCTGATGCGCTGGGGCCTGAATCGCCTGCACATGAGCTTGACTGATTGTTTGGAGATGAGGCTGAGTTCCACGTTGATATTGCGATGGGGCGTCAGCTGCTGTCAAGGTCTTCTTTCCGAGATCGGCTATGATCTGCGCGAGGACTTGGGGGCGCTTCGGAACGTTGATTGCAGCGTTAGAAGTCTGCATGGTGTTGAGGCGTTGCGGTGCGTAGAATTGCTGGTTCGAAACTTGGTGGCGGGTACCTCTAGTATGGAGGCCGGTGCCAAAGTTTGCTGTTTGCTGATCTGAGACGGCGGGATAATGAAATGCTTGCGCAGACAGTTGCGCGTGAGGCAAACGCAATGTCTCGCTTGGTGTAGCGCGCGGAGGGGTAGACATGTTCGAAATAGTCTCGGCGTCTGAATAATCCCGCGCAGGTCTGGTCTCAAGTGATGCAGGCGAAGAGGTTGCAAGCTGCTGCCGGTCGGACATCAACATTCCTGGTGATGACGCCGGATATGCGGGCGCGGGAGGCGTATCGGAAGCACGCTCTACACCGCCGTAGCTCGCGAAGCTGTCGATCGTCTGCGTGTTTGTAGTGGTGGAAAAGGGTAGAAGAGGCTCAATTCCGTAGTCAAGCTCGCGAATGCGCACTTGGTCGCTAGAGAGCTGATCTTCCTGCCGTGCTCCGGAGCCGAATACCTCGTCTGCTGCGCGAAGAATGCTGGGAAGGATCTGAGGCAGATGTCGATACTCGCGATGCTTTCCGAGGAATCCGTGACGGCGATGAATGTACTCTTGCTTGGTGTGTGAGACGCGAAGGATTTGTCCACTGCCTTCGGCGCGGCTTGCTTCGAGCAAGCTGGTAGCCATTCGATTGATGATAGGATGGCCGACCAAGGGCGGTTGATTAACGGACATTGAATGTCGGAGGCCAAAAGCGGGTGGAGTGATGCGCTGTCTCGATCAGACGGAAAGAAATGCGGTGGTTCAGGAAGCTTCTTATGAGCACATCAAGGTCGGGTTTAGCGTAATATTCAGTGCCATGGGATGAAAGTGTGGAAAAGAGAAAGTTGCAAATGTTTCTCTGCCGTGCATGGAAGGATCCGCATGGATGAATCCACGTGCCATGTGTGACATAGCGACAATAGGCGCAAACAGAGAACAATAAGAGGATTGTAAGAAAGACGAAACGCAATCGCTCATAGGATGACTCGATGAAGAAGCCTTTTCTTCTGGTATTGAGGAGAAAACGGGCGTGGCAAAAGTCTCCATTGTTGCCACATACCGACTCTCAGGACTGTACAACAGCTTCACATGGGTGTCTCGAGATCGGAGCGCGTTGTCGTGCTCGTCCAATGCCGGTCAGCTGCCAACAAGTACATCAGTCTCATGGCGTGTTCTCATACAGTAGTTCAATACCGTGTAGTCAATGTTGTTGCCACGACAAGGCAGGTAGAGTGTGCTGCTCGACCTGCGGTGAAGGCAACGCTGCGGAGACCACATGATCATTCGGGCACTTCCACGACGCGTCCAATTGTCGATCCCATGAAATGATAAGGTATTCACGCATCCATCATCATCCATCATCATCTCGACGATGCCGAACGACGAGGAGTCTGGCTTGCTGTGGAGAGATGGACAATGCTCTGTTGCTGCCTCATGCCACCGGGTCTTTCGATATTGCCATGTCGCTGCTTTTCAACGGTTACTGATGCACTTCCATTGGTAGAAACATACCGTGGACGTGCATATTGATGACCTGGATGTGATGATGGTAATGAGGGAGGCGTGATGATTGAAGCAAGAAGCTGAGGTCCGGGAAGTGTGAAGGTGAATTGAAGTGGGGCGATCTCAGGTGACCTGTTCGGAAAGTCTTGCACTTTATAAACTCTCTCCGTGGACCAGCAACATCCGCGCTGACCGGATGTCCGGCATCTTCGGCTTCCTCTGATTCATCTGATTCATCTGATTCATCTCATTCGAGCTTCCTCTTTCCCCAAGATTGCCTGCTCACCGTGGCAATGCACGCCTTGGAAGTTGCCCGGACACTTCGCCCTGAAGCAGGATGAAACCGCCCGATGGAGAAGACTGTAGTTCTACAGTCTGGCCAAGCCATGTACGCCTGGACGTCGGTCGTGAAGTCCATTCAAGCAATTCCACATTCCTGATCACACAACTCCCGGGACGACCTGCTTCTTTGGACTGACCTCCTACCTCCTATCTTCTGCGCCTCGTTCTGAATCGCCTAATCCTTGCCGTCACGCTCACGCCTCTATGTAAGCGATGTCTGACATGTTCTTGGGAAATTGAGACTTCAGCATCCGGCAGTGTCGCACGGCATGCGACAGCCCTCAAATGCCGACGCCGTCTCGGCTGCACAAGTAACGACTACACGTCGAAGAACCGGAATACCTCGGGGCGTTCCCGACTCGTTATCTGAAGCTCGTCTACCGACAGCGTCTTCCTTTGCTTGATTCCCCGCACTGTTCCCCCTGCCTTGTCTCCAGGTTCGCGGCATACCACTCCCCCCGAGCTTCCGGGGAACAACCAGCAGATTTTCATTGGCCTGCTAGCCATGCCTGTTCGTCAAATGAGACGATCGGAATCCCTGTCAGGTATCAGGCCGAATGCGCCGCTATGCGGACCCTCGTGGCAGTAGCGTGTCTCTGATGCGTTCAAGGTGAGGGCGACATCTGCCGTGCGGTCCAGATTGTCAGGCTGGTCAACGCTCGTCCGTATAGAACTATCAGTCCAAGGGTTCCCACGTCACCTCGTCTTTACTGTCGACTTGTTGTCAGCAACTGGCTCAGTCGACTTATCCTTTTAGCCTTGACCTTTCGTTGGCAGAAAACATGGTGAGTGCGATTTTCCGACCTTGGAGCACGTTCATTGAACTGACCTTTGACCAGGAGATGAACGCTGGCGAGAAGGCAAGTCAAAGAAGCGCATGCCGTCGCAGGAGGCCGTGAGCTGACTTGGCCTGTACAGGTGCTCCATGAGCTCGAACATGAGCTCGATGTCGACATCGTCCCGGGAACTGAAGTCATGACTGATGTCGGGTCTCATCACTTCGTCAAAGGCGGCTCTCAAGTGCTGGTACCACAGCCATCCGATGATAAGCACGATCCATTGAACTGGAGTCTGAAGTGGAAGACCATGTGTATCATCGCATCTACGATGGTGTCGTTCACCCAAGGCTTTGGCCCGCTCGCGTTGGCACCCATGTTTCCGTACTACATGAAAGACTTCAACGCGAGTCTGGAGGAGGTCAGTTGTTCAGTCCTGCGTCGAACGAGAGCCTCTTGCTGATCTCACGTCTGCAGGTCATCGACTTCACCGGTGTGGTCATTCTCGTTCTGGGCTTCAGCAACTTCATCTGGTAAGATTTGCAAGTCGGCCTCTCATGAAATGCAAAGCTGACCGTACAACTCAGGGTACCCATCAGTACATCCTGCGGGCGAAGACCGGTGCTCATCTTCAGCCAAATCATCTGCTTCGCATCTTCGATATGGCGAGCCAAAGCAACAACATACTCCAGCTTCATGGGAGCGACCATCCTCAATGGCATCGGAGCTGGGCCTTCCGAGACGATTCAACCAGCTGTGATTGCCGACATATTCTTCCTGCACGATCGTGGCTTCTGGAACACAGTCTACTGGGTGGCCTACATGGGCAGCTTGATGGTTGGACCGGTACGATTCCAATCAGGAAACGAGAGAGGAGCGTAACTGACATTATTGCAGATCATCAGCGGATCCATGAGTCTACACATCGGGTGGCGTAGCTTCTGGTGGCTCAACACCGGTGTCGTCGGACTCTCCATCCTCATGGTCGTCTTCATGTTTCCCGAAACCAAATATCACCGCCCGCATCCCAACGTGATCATCGATTCAACCTCCTCTCAAGAGAACGTGGAAAGAGACTCTGGGAGTCTGCTGGAGAAGTCGGATACCACAGCGCCTCATGTCGCAAAGAACGACGCCGATGCAAAGAGACCTCATGCAGGCAATTCGCTCAGCCAACAGTTGACCGCTGATCGGGATCCATGGCTTGGGAAAGGGTCACCCAGCTGGAGCCAGTGGGGAATCTACGCTCCGAGCCCCAACCCACTGAGAGCTGTCTTTCTTGACTTCTGGGTCCCCTGGAAGCTATTCGCCTTCCCAATCGTCGAGTTCTCCTCCTTCGTGGTGTCGTGGTCTTGCTCCTGCTTCCTGACCATCAATCTCACCCAGAGTCAGGTAAGTCAAACGACCCAATCGCATACCACAGAGACATCGCGCTGACCTCTCTCACAGAACTTCGCCGCTCCACCCTACAACTTCAACTCCGAGAGAATCGGCTTCATGAACTTCGCCATCCTCGTCGGCGCCTTCATCGGCCTGGGCACCGCCGGTCCCCTCAGCGACTGGGTCAGCGCCCGAGCAACGAGGAAGAACCGCGGCATCCGCGAGCCTGAGATGCGTCTCCCATCCATGAGTGAGCCCTACTCCCACCTGACCTCAAAGTTCCCTGCTACAACAACTAACGACATCTTTCTCCCCAGTCCCCTACGTCGCCATCATGATCCTCGGCAACTTCGTCGTCGCCTACGGCTACGAGAACAAATGGCACTGGGCCATCATCGTCGTGGTCGGCTATGCCTGCGCGGGTATCCAAGTCGCCGCCTTGCCCGCCATGGCGACGACCTACGCCGTCGACTCGTACAAACCCGTATCTGGCAGCTTGATGGGTACGTCACCAAGTGTCCCTCCCCCCATAAATCTTCTTCGTTCTGACTAACTTCCGGGCGCGTGTACAGTCTCAATCACAGTCAACAAAAATCTCTGGGGCTACGGTTTCTCCAAGTTCCTCACGCCATGGATCGTCAAGTCGGGATACGTGCCGCCCATCATGACGAACATGAGCTTGACGACCTTGTGGTGCTTGTTCGGCGTCGCCTTTTACTTCTTCGGGAAGCACTGTCGGAGGTGGTCGAAGTACAGCAGTGTTCATCGATTGTAGATGAGGAGGGTTGATACAGCGCGAGCTGTGAGGATTGCTGGAGAGGACTTGATTCTACGTGTCGAGACGGACAACCCCTCCACTACTGTTCATCGACATTCAGGGTTCTCATGATCGGAACAGAGCCTTTACATTACTTTAGACACCTCATCGTTCATACTACAATACTTTTAGGTCTTGGTCATAACTGCTCGCTTGCTCGCTCAAATCCATGACCCAACGCTGCAAAAAAGTAGGTAATGGTACAGCTTTGTTCCCTTTGCAAATGCACACGCGCTTCCGAAAAACAACACCAGTCGTCAGATCAAGTGTCTGCGGTCTGTTTCTGTCCGACTCTCATCATGGCCTTCCCCCTCCATGACCATAGACAATCAAATATCCACCTCAGGATGTAGGGCTTAGGATGTGCGCAGTGCACAGGTTGTCGCAATCGTTCCGAACACAAGACACTCTATGCAAGAAGAGGCTCGGACTCAGCCTCAGGCTTGATCGGCTCGACGTGAGTAGAGTCAAGAATCGCCGGCTCATCCTTGGGCGCCGAAGGGAAGTCGGTGTTGTTGACTGCCTTCTCCGGGGTCGCCGCGGCCGGTGTGACCTTCTCAGCGGTCTGAGGGGAGACGATGTTCTTCTCAACCGCAGCCTTCTTGGTTTGTCCAATCATCTCTTGTGCCTGGGCGCTGTACTGGCTGATTGCGCTCTTGCTGGCCTCCAAGGCGCTGTTGGTCTGCTTAGCAGCGATATCGCGAACCTGGTTGGCTTGCTCGGAGACGATGTTCTGGGCGTTGCTGAGATGCTCGTCGATGAACTCCTTGTTGCTGATGTAGGCGAGAGGAGCGAAGTAGACGACAGTGGTGAAGAACAAGAACAGTCCCCACTTGGGCATGATCTTGACGAGGAAGTAGGTCAGGAAAGCGGAGAGGAAGGCCTGGAACAGCGTGTCAGTGGGATTCGAACCCAAGTCGAGCAGGGTGCATAGTCAACTTACACCAATGGTAGCATAGATGTTCTCGGCGAAGATGACGCGCTGAAACTCAATGACGAAGAAGTTGATGAGCTCCTCAGCATCGGCGAGAACGCTCTCCAAGGTCTCGTGTGGGATGGTGTAGTATTTTCTCGGCCTCATCTTGCTGGAGAGTCCCTCGCCCAAAGCAGCTCTGCCAGCGAGCTCTGCCGCTGCGGTGATACCCAGAACGGTGTAGAGCGCCTTCATGGCATATCGGGTGAGAGGCACGTAGCGGGCTGCGAAGACGAAGAAGACGATGCTCGCGTAGCTGATGGCGGTGGCTCGCGGGTTCTCCCACGAGAGGAGGTTGTAGAAGAACGAGTGATAGTGGGTGAGTTCCTGGCCATTGGCGGTCTGCGTCTGAGGAGTCTGGCGGGAAGCGGCGAGGTTGCTGAACTCGTTCTTGGTGGCATCGGCCTCGACACGAGCCTTGTCGGCGAGAGGACCGTTGGCGACGGACTGGACCGTTTCCGAGTTCTTGATGTTCGCCATGGTCTGCTGCACGGTCTGCGAGGCGTCTGCGAGGACTTTGTTAGGATCGGGGAAGGAAGAGTTGCCCGACATGGTGGCGGTGTCGGAGGCGGTTGTTGGATAATGCTAAGGTTTGGTGTGTCAGCCGATGTTGCGGGTGAAATTGATGGTGAAGTGAAAGTCGATGTCAAGGATGTTGTGTTGTGGAAGTTGGACCATGTCGAGGTGAATGAAGCAGCACTGCCATGATATATCTGCTGCTTGCGCGGAAAGAGCAGCGACGTGGACTCCTGCGCGTGAGCTCCATCACTGGGGAAGTGACGGGTGGGGTATGCGTGTTTTGTGCAGGTGCCTGGCGGATGTTCTTACCTTACTGCTCAAGATGTTGTTGGCCTGCTGCTTCGTCTGCTCGGTGGTGGAGGGAGAAGTCGTGGATGTGGTGGAGGAGGTACCGTTGGAGGACGAGTAAGGGTTCAGGTCCGGGTACTGCTGCTGCGCTGGCGGAGTGTTCTGGGGAGTGGTGTTGGTGTCGGCCATTGTGCTGACGAGATAAGGAGAGCTTGGGACAGACAGGTCGGAGCTTTGCTGGGATTTTCCTGCTTGCTGAGGTGCGATCGAAGCAGGGATTACGACCAACGCTGAAATGGTCGGAATCGAGGAGTGGTGGAAGATGTGTTGATTTGTTTGCGGAAGTTTTCTTGGATGATTGAATTGAGGGACAACAATTTCTGCCCTGGAGCTGGAAGCGTTGGCATCTTTGCGTCATTCGCTATCATCAGGGCATCCCCCAAGAATCATCATCCAATAGTCTACCGGTATCACGGTATCACTCTCGTATAATAAGCGACTCTTTCTCTGAATCAGGAAAGCGGTCACACTACCACTCGCTCTATCAATCTCGCACGTGTTTGTGCTTTTTGGGTTGGGACAGCGCCAAGTTGCATGTTGATAGCCACGGTCCACGTTACATGATCAAAGCTCCGTCGCCCTCCGATTCGAGGACCCTTGCTCCGCGCGGCGCCCACGGACCCACGGTTCACGAAGTTCAGGTCGTGATGCTCAATCTCGCTGGCACGGCCACGTCCTCACCGCTGCGGCCGACTTCATGCCTTTCGTCGTAGCATCTTTCTGTGTGCACTGTTGATTGTGATACTCAACGCCTTCTGCGTATCCACTGGGCACCTGCGCCACCTACTCGATACTCGCATCGTTCCAGCCCGGCAGATGCATTCGCGACCGATTGAAGACCGGGAAGAGCTTGTCAACATGCACCTTGCGCACTGTTCGGAGACTGGCAAAAAGTTTTGTTGGAAGGACTAAGCGCAGACGCATGGGACTGAAAGATGTGTCCGGGTTAGCGCAGCGTGTCGTGAACGACATGGCAAGGCAAAGAGATGGATCTGTGGCTAGACGCAGTCGAACCCAAAAAATTAAGCCAGTAGCTGAGGATCATTGTAAAACTCGTCATGTCATACATACAATGCAGTCTGGTTCTGGACACTTGCAACATCTAGCATCTCAGCCTCCCATCTACTGCAAGTAGTCTCCGTTGGTCTCCTTGTGAATCACATCGAACATCGGCTTGGCGCTGAACCAGCCAGCACGTCCGGTGCCGACGGACTTGTACGTGTACGCCGCCTCCTCCTCACCGACGAGGATGGGCTTCTCGCCTCGCGACGCGGCAGCCGCCTCAGCCATGAGTTGCGACTGGCAGCACTTCTCCAGAGACACGAACCAAAAGATTGTCTGCCGAGATGTGTTAGCAGGCACTCACCGCATAGCACATGGGAGTACTCACCTCCTCGATGGTTTGGCCAACAGTAAGCAGACCGTGGTTCTGCAGCAACGCAGCCTTCTTGTTGCCCAAGCACGCAGCAATGTCCTTGCCCTCCTTCTCAGCAAGCACAATACCATTGAAGCTATCATAAACCACATGATCATTGTGGAACGCACACGCATCCTGGGTGAGCGTGTCGATCTTGCGTCCCAACGAGCACCACGTCCGGCCATACATCGAATGGCTGTGCGCCGCACAGTTGACGTCCGGACGAGCGGCGTGAACAGCAGCGTGAATCATGTACGCGGCGGTGTTGAGCAGACGGCATTCACCGCCATCGATGACCTTGCCCGCGTGGTTGACGAGGATCAGATCGGACTTGTTGATGAGCGAAAAGGCCACGCCGAAGGGGTTCACCCAGAAGCAGTCTGGGTCGACGGGGTCGCGGAGAGTGATGTGGCCGGCCACACCTTCGTCGAAGCCGTACTTGCCGAAGATGCGGAAGGCGGCTGCGAGACGGCCTTTGAGATAGTCGCGCTCCTTGTATTTGTCGTCGAACTTTGGTGGTCTGGTGGTATTGTGAGCGATCGTCCTGGGGGAGGCTTGCGTGAGAAGTTCTTATTACCTTGGGAAATCCACCATCTTGCCCTTGGCGAACTCCTTCTTGACGCCGGGTTCCAGAGGTGCCGTGCCATCGTTGACGGGAACAGTGTGGCCGTTGGAGGCCTCGCCCTTGATCTCTTCTGCGTGTGGAGCCATGATGTTGGGAAGTGTAGAAATTGCCGGTGCGGGGTTGTTGTTTGCTTTGGAGGAGGTGAGGATGAAGTAAAAGGCTGAACTTCTTGAAAGGGCGTAAGATTACCGACACCGACTGGCCTATCCTAAGCTATCTCTCCACGTCGATTATTCACGGTGCCCCGCATTCATCAGTTGGTGGGGTCGGTTCTGCTCGGAGAACTCAGGCAATGCATGACTAAGCGAGATGTGCCGTTCAGGTTCGACCTACCTTGGTCAGGGCAACTCTGAAGCATTCGGTCGAACTTCACTCCAACTTGAATCATCCCTACTTACTACGTTAGAAGCCGCGGCCGCCCACATCGATTGTGCTTTGCGGCAGGCTGTAGAACATCAGGCTCTGTAGATTCGGTACAGTCTCCTGGGCCTCGCGAATGAAATCTTCGACATCTTCGGGTTCTTCGCCATGGAAAGCGAGACTGGTGAGCTGTTGCTCAAACGTCAGCTATTTGCCACCTTACGCATTCGCTCAAGTCGATGGCTCGATTCTCCAGAAGTCTGCCAGATAAAGATGCCGGAGCGACGAGCAGCCTGGTGTGAGAGGGAACGCTTCATGGACTTCACAGTAGCGCCTATCGGTGCTCATGCCGCGAAGGTAGAATGACTCCAGGTTCGGCAGATTCAAGATCTTGGTCACAAAGAAAGGTGGATAGTGGCGATCATGTCGACCTAGAAGCTCAGTGCCAGTCTCAACTCCGATCGCGAGATGGCGTAAGGTCTTCAGCCCAGGTGGCCACCTACCCAATTCTTGATCACGATGCGCCATGATGATCCTGGCGAGCCATGTCAAGCTCGAATTGCCAACGCCACCATCTCGGTCCTGTTCCTGACTGGCCTCAACGTAGCTCGAAAGGGCGTAGTACACAGTTCTCAGACGCGGGCAGAGAATTAGCAGGAGAGCCTTCATAAGCCCATCATCACCTCTCGAAAGCTCCTTGCGGGCTTGCTCTCGCAACTCGCTGCCATGCTCGAAGTCGCTGACATATGACGCGAGTAGTTCCGGGTACTCGTCGATCTCGTCCGGCAGAAAAGACCACGCGACACTATTTGCTCCTCGCACGAAGATATCTTCAGGGGCATCCGATGGAGCGGACAGTCGAACGGGTCTCCAATCTGCCCATTGCGATCTAGCGCACCAGATGCTGCCGTCACGTCAAATTAGTATGCTTTGCTATGGCCAGTGTATTTGAATGCACGTACTGCAAAGTGCGTATATGATACGCAAAGAATGGGTCTGCAACAGCCCTGCGAAGAGTCCGCGGAATCGTCAATGGTTGCACATCCGAGCATGGCGCCTGGGAGTACGCTGCGCGGTGTCGTTTGAATAAGTCCTTGAGCGCATCGGCAACGTAGTGACAGGTACACGCGAGGTCGAGATGGGAGAAAGGGTCGGTGGAGTCCCCGATTCGAGCTATCTGTCGTCGTAAAGGTCAGCGAGTGTTGTTGGAAGGGAGGTGTTGCTCCTGACTTACAAGCTCGACCGGTAGGGAGCTCAGCGAGGTCATAACGAAGTGTTGTACATTTTGTCTTGATAGAAATTGCGATAAGATATCCGAGGAGATGCTTGCCAAGGTTGATTCGTGTCTTTGACAACAAGCCAAGGGATCAACACGCGACTCTCCCTATGTCTTGGAATGTGCCACTTGGAACAATGACATGCGCGTGGACCGGGAACATAGCATATGAAAAGGAAGCATGCATTTACAGATGCATCGCAGATTCAACCCTGCTATCGAAACCACCATAGACGAGATACGAAACAATTTGAAGGGTTGGTCCCCAAAAGACCGATCCAACCCGTCCTGGAAAGCCACCGAATTCACCTGCGACGAGAGGTCTCCACGGCCTTCGGTAATCCTAGCTCAGTCGCTCTCATCGTCGTCGAAATCCGCCGTCTCATCTTCCTCCTCATCGTCATCATCGTCGTCAACCACATACTTAGACTTCGGCGCTGCCGCAGCACGTCTCGAAGGGCGAGCAGTGGGCTTGACAGGAGTGTCATCGTCGTCGTCACTCAGAATGTCGTTGGCGAGCTGATCGACATCCTCGTCCTCATCAGACTCGGGCAGCTTCTTCTTTGGCTTCGAAGCACTGGCCTTGGCCTGAACGCCGCTAGCCATGGCCTTCTTCGCAGCATACGCTTTCGCAGCTGGAGAGAGTGGCTTGGACTCAGGAGCAGCGAGCGCGGCGGCAGGAGCTTTCTTAGGCTTGAGAGCAGTCTCCTTGGCCTTCGGAGCCGCCTTGCCCTTTGGAGCAGCCTTGGACATAGGGGCTGGCTTCGAGACCGGATTTGGCACATCAACGTCCATGGTGTCGTCGTCTTCAGAAAGCATGGTGCGGTTGGTGGCCTTTTGCGGTGAGTTCTGCGCCAAGCCAGCCCAGTCAGTCTCGTCTTCGGAGATGCTATCGCCGCCCAAGTCCTTTCTGCTAGACTTCTTCTTGAGCCCATGGCTGCTAGTCGGACGTGACGTCGAAGCAGGGTGGAAGAGACGAGTCGGTCCGTCGTTGCTGCCGCTACCGACGCCTTTGACCATTGCAGAAACGTCGTCTAGAATGTCATTGCCGCCTAGGGAGGAATCGTCGTCGTCGTCGGAGGCGATGGCGTATGTCTTCTTCTTCTGGGCAGCAGCTCGACCAGCGCGCGCAGGCGGTCTCGTGGCTGCTTCCTTCGCGACCGCGGAGAAGACATCGTCGTCTTTATCCGCATCGTCATCGAGCTCGACCACTCGCTGAGTCTGCCGGCCGCGCTTCTTGGTCGGCACTGGCTCAGAGTCCATGTCGACATCGCTGTCTTCATCTTTAACGACCTTCTTGGCGACTGAAGGCTTCTTCGCTGGAACCGCCTTTTCTTTGACCACAGGTGCTGGCTTGAAGGAGTCCAATGTCAATTGCTTATCAGCTGGAGGCGGCACAACTGGCTTCTGCTCGACACCGTTGACAATCGGGTACACTCCGGCCGGCTTGTACTCGAGCTTCCCCATCCCGAGCAGGCCCTCAACGGCCTTGGATTTGGCCTTGGGAGCGGTCTTCGCCTTCTTTGGACCGAAGTCATCATCCGAGAAGTTGTCGCTGTCATCAGCCTTGCGCTTCTTCCCAGCCTTCCCTCCAACACCAAGCTTGGCGGAGCGACGGCGAGTCTTGGACTTGACCTTCTTATCGCGCGCGACCTCTTCTTCAAGCTGCGTGTGCCACTCAGCGAGAAGCTCGTCGAGATCAGTCTTCCACAAATCTTGCGCCGACTTGCTGGTCAGGACTGTGATCTCATCCTCCTTGTCACCAATCTGGCGCATCAGCTTCTCAACGCGCTCTTGCGTAAGTGACCAGATGGCCATTCCGAGCAAGTAGTCGTAGTCGCTCGCACCCGCAGCAGTGTCTTCATCGTCGTCTGCTTCGTGATTTTCCTGCACAACAGCTTCGAATTCGCCTTCCTTCCGCGCATCGGTGACTTTGGGAAAGCGCGTGAAGTTCAGCTTCTGAAGTTCGGTAACAAGGACCGACTTCTTCTTCTTGCTGACAACCAGCTTGCCATCGATGATCATCTTGATGAAGCGCGCCTGATTCGTCAGCTTCTCTAATTCGCGCTGCATCTCAGAGAGCATGTAGGCCTTGCGCTTGTGGTACATTCGAAGGCGGACGTGATAGAACTCTTCCATGATGTCCAGTGGAGTGGCGTACTTGTGGATACGACCTTGCGGGTCGAATGCCACCAGATTGGAAGTTGCCATCGTTCTTGAGAGCTTGAACAGCTCTTCAAGCTTCTCCTCGTTCTCCTGCATCTTCTTCTCCTCCATCTTGATGATGAAGTGCACATCTTCCGGAGTGTTGTACTCGGTATAGTCCTTGATGAACGATGGAGTTTTCTCTGCCTTCAGGATCTCTTCCAGCTTGTCTTTGAAGTCCTGAGTCCAGTAACGCACTGGAAGCTCGGTGATTTCAACCTCATTCGGTCCGCTCTTGCGAATCTTTCCACCGAACTTGTAGCGTTCGTCGGCGAGTTGCTCTGTCACACCCGTCCAACCGCGGAACCAAGGCATCATGGGAACCATTGACTCTTTTGAATCGCCGTCCATGCGCCGCTTAAGATTCGCAATGACCTCCTCGGGCCGGTAGTTGGGAATGGACGTGCTCCAGCCCGTACCAATACCATCAGCGCCGTTGATGAGTATCATGGGAACGATCGGGATGTACATCTCTGGCTCGATCGTCTTTCCGTCATCAGTATTGTAGGTCAACAACGCCTCGTCGGTCTGATGGAAGAGCCTCCTGGCGAAGGGAGACAGTCTCGTGTAGATGTAACGTGCGCTGGCAGCGTCGCTTCCACCCTGCAATCGAGAACCGAAATTGCCGCTGGGTTCGAGAATGTTGATGTTGTTTGAACCCACAAAAGTCTGAGCCAGACCAACGATAGTCTGCTGCAGTGACGTTTCTCCGTACGAGTATGCTGTCAGCCCTGAGACCGAGCCGGCAAGCTCCACCACCTTGACGTCTTTCTTCAGGTTCCGCCGGAAACAAGTGTACATCACCTTGCGCTGACCTGGCTTGAGACCATCAACGACAGAGGGAATGGATCGCATGTTGTCGGCCATCGAAAACAGGATGAGCTCCTTGTTGATGAAGTCGTCGTAAGTGATGTTCTCAGTCGAAGACATGTCGAGATAGGTGCCAGGTACAAAGTTGCCTAGCCAGGTCTTGCGCGCGTCGGCCTTCTTCTTGGAGAATGCGAGGTCGATAAGCTCCGGCTCGCCTTCTTGCATGGTGTGAAAGGTCTTCAGATGCTTGTCGAGATCGGAGAAGTAAATCTGAGCGTCACGGGTGTCGGAAGTTCCCAGTCCTTTGAAGTATTTGTGGTCCCATCCTTTCTGGTTGCCAGGTTCTTGTCTCCATGCTTCATACTCAGGCATGGTGAAGAAGTCGCGCTTCGCTTTGGGGTTCTTTGGATCGCCCTTCCAGACCTTGACGATGGGTGTGATGAACTCCAGTAAGAACTCGGGAATCTTGAGTAGCGAAGGAAACTGCACCTGCAAGAAGTTGATGAGAAGGCCTTTGATGTGAGAGCCGTCATGATCTTGATCGGTCATGATCATCAAATGGCCATATCGCAAGCTCTTTGCATCGGTGTACTCCTTCTTGTGCTGGAGCCCCAAGAACTTCTTGATGTTCTGGATCTCAGCGTTCTTCGAAATCTGATCAACAGATGCATCGCGAACGTTCAAGATCTTTCCTCGCAACGGGAAGACACCGAAGTGGTCGGGATTGACCACAGCACGTCCAGCCAGGGCAAGCAGGGCAGCAGAATCACCTTCAGTCAAGATCAGAGTACACCTGTGTCCGTCCTTGGTGCCGGCCTTGTTCGCGTCTGTCAACTTTGAGTTGTTCATGCGCGTACGTCGATTTCCATCGGACTTTGAAAGCAGCTTGTCGGCCTTCTGCTGTGCGAAATGAATGATGTTGCTGACGGCCTCGGTTTTGAGGATGTCCTTCAAGAACTTCTCGCTGACTTGAGGCTTGCTGCCGAATGAGCTCACCTTGGTCGTGAGCTGTTCCTTGGTCTGAGAAGTGAAGGCTGGATTGACGATCTGGCTGTTGACGAACAGGAAGATGTGGTTCTTGATCTGGGCCTTCTTCAACTTCACACCGCCTTGATTGTTCTTCTTCTTGTTGACATGTTCCTCCAGCTTATCACAGATCTGGTCGGCGATGTAGTTGACATGAGAGCCTCCATGCGTAGTGGCGATCGAGTTTACGAACGAGACCTGCTGGAAAGAGCCATCGGAAACTGCAAAACCAATCTCCCAGCGCTCATGAGGTGAATCTGTGAGAATGACCTGCTCGGGAGCATCGCCGTTGTTTGCGGCATTCTCTGTCTTGATGGCTTTGGTGTACATCTCCATATACTGCTTGAATTTGCTGATTTTGATGCGTGTATCGTTCAGGTAGACCTTCAGACCCTTCACGGTTCCAGCCATATCGTAGACTCGGCGCTTCACGAGTGCCTCAAAGTCGTCGTCCATTTGATCCATCCCGAATTTGCGGAAGTCGGGCTTGAACGTGATCTGCGTGTAGTCATCGCCGGACTTGACCTTGCCGATGTTCGCCTTGCCCATGACGCTCATGTTGTTCTTCCAAACCTGTCGGTAGCGCTGCTTCGTCTTCATGTCTACAGTGTCCAGCTCGAATTCGGTGCTGTAAATGTTCGCAAGTTTCGCACCATAGCCATTGCGACCTCCGGTTGTCTTGGCCTGATCGTCGTCGTAGTTTGAGCCTGTCAGGAGGTGACCAAAGATCATCTCTGGGATGTAGATGCCCTCTTTTGCGTGCATCTCGATGGGAATTCCGCGGCCGTTGTTCCTGACGGAGATGCATCCCTGCTCCCGATTGACCCAAACGCGCATTTCCGTCATGTTCTTGTCGCGCTGTTTGTTGTCTGCAGCATTGACCAGGATTTCATCAAAGATCTTGTAAAGGCCTGGCACGAAACTGACCTTGCGGTTCTCCATGGCTTCTGTCTCCGAGTTGAAAACCCACATTTGCTCGGTCGTTCGTTCCACAGAGCCAATATAGGTATCCGGACGCTTGAGAATGTGCTCGAGTTGAGTGAGTCTCTGGTATTGGTCGCTCGCACCGCCCTTTTTCGCCGGCGCCTTAGGACTCTTCGATACGTCCATCCCGAAGCTCTCATTCGCGTTCTCCGCTAGAGGCTTGCTACCAGTCTTTTTCGCGACGGGTGCCTTCTTCTGTTTCTTCAATGAAGGAGGGGTGTTCGAAAGGAGCGAGTCGTCGTTAAGGGAGTCCATGTCAACGTCCGAATTCTCTTCATCCGAGTCAGGCTTTGCGCGCTTCTTCGGTTTCGGCGCAGCTTTCGGTGCCGCCTTTGTGGTCTTCGTGAGAGTCGTTTGTTTGGTGGCTTTCGGTTTAGGCGCAGCCGCCTTCTTCGCGGCGGGTGCTTTGGCCTTTTTAAGGATCGATTAGCACCAGATCTGGCCTCTACCGATACGCTGTACTTACGGGCTTCACCTGAGGCTCGAAGTCACTCGAGGCATCCACATCAAAAGCAGAGACATCCATCGAGTCGTCCATGCTGGGCGCAATGAGCGCAAATGCGCCGCTGTGTGGTTAGTATGTTCAACACGCAGCGTGCGATTACATCAGTCGGACCCGCGACAGTATGAAGTCCGTAGCGAATGCGGTCGGTAGTAAGTGGTGCGGCGTAAGTGATTTGAAGCCTGGAAGAGAGAAGTCGAGGGTTGCTGTTTTGATGTTTACGCGGAAAGTCGCTAGCGCGCTCGAAGCGTGTTGAACCCTGCAGGAACGAATGCAGCCTCAGGCACTTGCGACAGCTGTGTCGAAGATAGCTACGCACAAGGGTGTTGTTGGAGGAGGCAATGAGGATTATATAAGGTAGGCAAGAGGGTGTGCAAGGCTGCCCTTGTAGTGAATGAAGGTGGAGCACAAACAAGTGAAGACAAGATAATCTGACTGATTTGCACATGCAAGCACATGCGCTCGAAGACTTCATTCACTCTCTCTGTCGAGGACTCCTTTGCTGTAGTACATACAAGTCTCTAGAAACCAGCCCACAGTCCGTCCAACGCCGCGCTAAATCGAAGATTGTCCATAGCCCAATTCGCATACCCCTTCTCAACAGATGACTCCATCGTTCTCGAGCTTGACCTCCGGCACGCCCATCCCATCCTTAGTCTTCCTGCGTTTCTCATTGCGCTTCCGCCTCTTCTCTTCACGCTCCTTGTCCATTTCCTCTTTCGCGACTTCGATTCTTGTAGTCAGATCAACTGCATCCCTAGCTTTCTCTTCATCTCGCTTCCGCTTGAGATACTCGAATCGCTCCTTGACATCCTTCAGTGTGGCTCTGCGCACCTCGCCAGTCTCTCCCGTAGCGATCAGATGCTGCTTGCTGTTCAGATGCTCCACAAATTGCAGGTTGTCCTTGAATGTGAGGTCGCAAGCATCGCAATAGAATCCGGCACTCTTGCCTCGCTTTCCTTGTCCGCCTGCTACTACGAGTTGTGTCTTTCCCACTTGATCTGCGACATTCAACCTTGCCTTGCGTGCTTCTGTATCGCGCGTGTCTGGTGGTGTCGAGGCTCGGCGATGGTATTTTTTCCCTTCAAGCGCAGCTTCGTATCGAGCTTTGCCCTCTTCCTTGATCTTTTGATCGCGTTCGCTTGCTTTCGCGGCGTATTCATCACGATTCCAGGTCTTGCGGAAGGACGTATCATTACTCGATGATGCGCCTTTGCGATCCGCCATTTTGAACGCCTTGGATGGTTGTAGTTGAGAGCTTGCTTGGTGTTGCGTCGATTGCCATGGCAGGTGTGACGTTCAAAGTTTCAAGCCGGCGGAAATGGCTCCACTTCACTCTTCACGAATCTAGGACCACTCTTCTTGTACGTACCACATACCTACAATGTTCATCTCAATAAGAGGTGCTCGTCAGCATTCGGAACCCATAGGCAGGAATATAAGACTGAAGCGGGTCATGGCCTTGAAAGGATCCTCGGTGCAGCGGCCCTTCATGAATGAAAAGCAGCAAACACGTTCTCCGTGTTCAAAGAAGACCAAAAGAAGGCCAAATGCCCAACGCGCGAAATGCTAGGTTACGCCTGAAATCGGACGTTTTGCATTCTGGATGATGCAGCAGTCCGGCCGCGTGTCTGTTAATGATCACAGTAGTGGACACCACATGCCAGGACCTGAGAGCAAGATGCAACCTAGCCCTTGGCCACGGTCATGCCCCCACGGCGAACCAGACTTCCGTCTAGCTTTCTCGCATGCTTCATGTACATACGCCTAGCTATTCAAGGACGAAACGACTTACACACGATATTCGATTTGGAGCAGGTTCGCTCGCCCACTCATCGAGGCGTAGGTTTGCCACCTCCCGGGACTTGGCTAGTCGTTGGCACACGACAATGTCGGTGTGTTCCTCTATCAGACTCCAGGCGATTTGACCGTAGCCTCCGCGAGAGAGTATCTCGTGCATGGTTCGCCTACACCAACCTGGCTGTGGCCGTCGTCGCCCACCTATTTGAGTACCTTGGAAAGTTGGCATCGGCCATATCAGCATGCCCGGCATGACATCAGAGCAGGAAATGCTCTGGACCCAGAGACACACTTTCGGCCTCTCGGCGGAGCGACGAGGCGACTCCGGAGCGAGACATGATTATGTTTTAGGTGCTATGTGAATTGAACGTCCCTGTCATTCCCCCTACAACGATCATGTCATCCTCAGCCACTTGGAGTCGCGCTATCGTACGAATTGGTCGACATAGTCCTTTCCCAAGCCCACTTTCTCATAGTGGTTTCTTGCCATCTGGATAGCGTTAGAAGAGGTCCCTCTGCAGTGCGTCGACCGATACTTACCTCAAGCTTTGTGAATACGTCCTCGATCCGCTCAGCTTTGCCGAATGGATCCACGTAGACACATGCTCCTGTCACGTGGAAGAGGGTGTACATCTCATCAACGTCATCCGGTACTTCAAGCGTGTGAGTCTCGCCTGGTGGCTCCATCGAGTAGCCGCCCGCAGTTGCCCACCCTTTTCAAACCGTCAGCGGACTCTCTTCAAGAGGCACACTACGTCGATATTACTCACAATTGTGCTCCAAATAATGCCATTTCCCGCGTAAGGTGAATGCATGGACTGTTCCCGTGTACTTATGTCGACTGAGGACGCCGCTCTTCGTGACTTTTAAAATGTTGACAAAGTATCCGTTTGAAGTGTTGAATAGCAACGGTCGGAACCTGGAAAACAGAAGTTGATGGATCAGCCATAGTCCAGACAATGAGGATTCGATGCGAGTAAGACCTGCTGACATTCTCGTGGAAAGGTCAAGGATTACTGGGCCTTATACGCTTTAGAACTTACCATACATTATCAGCTTGAGGGACCCAAAGTCTCTCGTCTGTATCTTCAAGCTGCATGATGTTTGGGATAACCTATGCCGAAGGGCAGAAGGGTTAGCAAAGTCTTAGAGACGGGCTGGATGTCCAGTCAGGAGCTGAGAAGATTCGGAAGCCTCCTGCCCTTTCGGTTTACGCACGAGGTCGTCTGGTATTCCGAACGGCTGAGCTCCTTGATATGGCACGCTCTTCTCATTCGTTGGCTTGCTCGTCGAGATCGGGTCACTGGTACCAACACCAGCGTCTTCCAGTCCATTCGCATCAACACCGGAATCGATCATCTCCTCGACGGGCGGCGAAGGGAGATTGTCAGCGGCATCAATTCCGACGTGTTCAACTTCAGCATTGGGCGAGATAGGGCCGTCGGCTTCAATCATTGTCTTCTCGATAGGCGGCGGGGGAAGGTCGTCGGCGGCATCAACGCCAGTGTGCTCCACTTCAATATTGGGCAAGCTGAGGCCGTCGATGTTGGGTGTTGTCTCCTCCATCGGCGGTGGGGGAAGATCGTCCGCGGCATCAACACCAGCGTGCTCCACTTCAACATCGGGCGAGGTGAGGCCATCGGTGTCAAACATTGTATTCTCAATGGGCGGTGGGGGAAGATCGTCGGCGGCGTCAATGCCAGCGTCCTCCACTTCAACATTGGGCGAGGTGAGGCCATCGGTGTCAAACATTGTATTTTCAATGGGCGGTGGGGGAAGATCGTCGGCGGCGTCAATGCCAGCGTCCTCCACACCAACATTAGGAGAGGTCGGGGTGTCGGTCTCAGCTGTTGTCTTCTCGATAGGCGGCGTAGGAAGATCGTCCGCGGCATCAACGCCAGCATCCACTTCGACAATGGGCGAGGTGAGATTGTCGGTGCCAACTATTGTCTCCTCATCAATGGGCGGCGGGGGAAGACCGTCGGGGGCGTCGACGCCAGCAGATGGTGCCATGATTATCGTATGGTATCAACGGAAGCGATTGACAAGGAGTTCGATATATTCGAGTGGTCTCCAGAAATTAGAAAAGCTCAAAATCACCAGCAGAAACACAGTACTAGTACACTCGATCGGAACGCTCTGGCCGAATGGACGTAGGTCTGGACGCGGATTTCTTGTTCATCGCCATCGATGGCATGTCACCTTTACCGACATGTTCTCAGAACGGCACATCGTGGTTGGCGCGATTGAAGTAAGGTTATGAAATGTCAACTGACTCGTGATAGTTTGCAGTAGCTTGGCCACTCCGATGTATCTCTTCGCCCAATAGGTACTTCAGTGCTGCGGGCCGGAACACACATCGATTCCAATGCCAAATAGCATGGTTCGTCGCAAACGGCATGACGTTTAGGGGCTGAGTCGTGACTCGAGACAGACACGATCGTTCTTGATCCCTTGATGACGAAGGAAGTCCTGCAACTCCTGCCACGGCCAGCCTCACTTGTGATCGCGTGGTGCGTGTGGCGTGCGTCATGTCGGCGGACACACAGAGATCGCACGAGGTATAATGTGTGGCGCACGGAGGAGTCCTCCCCTGCTTGCTTGATTGTGCATGACAGGCAGACGAGATTTGGGGAGGTCTGTTGGTGATCTCGAGGTTGTCACGCAACCGCATCAGCGAAGACGCCGAAACGCTCAGCATGGGATGTATGGCTGGGTTCTCAGTCGGCTTTGGATGAGACTTCTTCCTCGTCTGATAAAGGCGACTCATCTAGCTCGTCAAGACTGAACAGAAGCGCGTCGTCAGGCAAAGTGGGTTGCAAGAATTTGTCGTCCGCCCAAGCCAGAGGGTCTTGCACATCAGGCTTGGCTTCGCCGGCGAGGACTTCAGATCGGATGTAGTTGACCAATTTGATGCTAGAGTAGAAGTCCAATTCTGTAGATGTCAGCACATTCCATAGCACATTCGGTCTTCCCTTGAGTTGACTTACCTTTTGCTTTCTTGATGTCCACAAAGTCGAATTCATGGTCGGTCTTGCAATGCTCCATGGTCACTTTGACGTCGGCAAACACATCGTCGCATAACAGACACTTGATGCTGACCGGCTCCGAATCATCTTCAACATCGTTCCATCCCTCGGAATCAGGCCGGATATTGAAGCCCTCAGGATCGTCGCTGCCAGAATCTGAGCCCGAATAGTCGTCCTCCACTGGCGGTCCCACGACCTCACCCGCACTGTTCCTCATTCGCCAACCATGAGGGAGTTCTGGCATGCCGGCGTTGCCATTTGATCGTTCGTTTTGCTTCGAATCCATTTCTCATTTGTCTTTTAACCAATACCTAATTTCTCAAGCGAAAAATCTTGAGGGACGAATGGAAATCTTGGGATCAGTCAGCAAATGCAAGACGGGAGCTTTCGGCCGATCGTCCGAGCTTCGTGCGGCTCCACATGACCTTCAGAATGGCGTCACCGCGAACCGTCCCGTCGGTGTCGAGTTCTCGGAGGATCGTACTCTTCCTCGTCCACTACAGCTTTTGCACGGGACCGAGCAAGCGAAGGAGATGGCGCCCGACAGAGGCTCATCATCAGCGAGGGCCGCCCGGACCAGCGAGGACACCATGAGCAGCGACGACGACGCGTACACGTCTGGTGTGGCACGCGAGCCCATCGGCCAGGAGCCGGACGAAGATTTCCTGGCTCGGAGGAGCGAACAACCGCAGTTCACACTGAGGGCCCTGCTACTTGGACTCGTGATTGGCGTGCTCATCGCGTTCTCCAACACCTACTTTGGCCTGCAAACGGGTTGGATATCTGGAATGGCAATGCCAAGTGCCTTGATAGGATTTGCATACTTCAAAGGCCTCAGAACTTTTGCAGACAGCTTGGGCGGACCATTCAAGAGGTTCGATATCGGGGCAGGCTTCAGTGAGGTGGAAAATGTGCTTGTACAGACAGTAGCCGGCTCTGTGGGGACAATGCCTTTGGGCTGCGGAATGGTCGGAGTTGTTCCGGCTCTTGAGTTCCTACTCAACCCATCAGAGGTCCCGGATCAAGGAGACCCGAGTTCAGTCACAGGTCTTGTCGCCGCAGATACGAAAAATGGCATCCACCTACCACTATTCAAGCTCGTGTTATGGGCTTTGGGGCTTTGCTTCTTCGGTGTATTGTTTGCAGTACCGCTCCGAAAGGAGGTCATCATTCGCGAGAAGCTCAAGTTTCCTTCAGGAACCGCCACTGCATTAATGATTGGTGTCCTGCACGGCGGTGAGAAGACGGGAGCTGAAGGTAATATTGAAGAGCATGCCACACGTCGGAGAAGGCCGGTTCAAGGGAGGGACGAAGAAAGTCGCTCACTGATGAGCGGGACCAACCAGGAGGAAGACGCACGATTCAAACGTCGAGATAGCAACAGTGATGCTGCGAAGAGAGATTGGCAAAAGCAGATCAGGCTTCTGACCACATCGTTTGGCGTGTCTGGAGCCTACACCGTGATATCTTACTTCCTCCCTCAATTACATTCGATACCGATACTGGGCACTTACATGTCAGATGTATGGGTCTGGAACCTCAACCCCAGCCCTGCCTACGTTGGACAAGGCATCATCATGGGCCCATCGACGACAATACACATGTTCATCGGCTCAGTGATTGGATGGGCCGTGCTATCACCAGTCGCCAAGCATCAAGGCTGGGCTTCAGGCCCGGTGTCCGACTGGAATACTGGCTCGAAGGGATGGATCGTCTGGGTCAGTCTCGCCATTATGCTCGCCGATGCGATAGTTAGCCTGGGCTGGCTGATACTACGCCCTACAATATGGTATAGTCGCCAGTACGGGCCACAAATCGTGGAAGGCATCAAACGAAATGGAGTGCGCAAGTTTGCAGTCAATCTCGCGCGACCCGTAATGAGAGGATACAGCCCAGTCAACCTCGAAGATCCGGTAGATAGCGACGCGGCCGCTTTGCTTCAAAGACAAAAGTCGGCGCCTCTCGATGAGGAGGAGGAATACGATGCCCCACCGGAGCACCAGATCGGAGCCAAGACCACTCTGACAGGGCTGGCGTTGACTCTGGTGTTTTGCATTTTCGCTGTTCAATATTCCATGGCTGGCATCATCAGCATTGGACTTACAGTATTCGCTCTAGTCCTTGCCCTCCTATTGAGCATCATGGCAGTCCGAGCTCTTGGCGAGACCGACCTAAATCCTGTCAGTGGGATCAGCAAATTGACCCAATTGGTGTTTGCAGGACTTGCGCCGGCAGGAACAAAGAATGCCGTGGTAATCAATCTCATCGCCGGCGGCATCAGCGAAGCCGGCGCGCTCCAAGCCGGCGATCTGCTCCAGGACCTCAAGACTGGCCACTTGTTAGGAGCGAGTCCCAAGGCGCAGTTCTGGGGACAATTGATTGGATCTGGAGTGGGAGCTGTGGTGAGCGCTCTGGTATACAGACTGTACACCAATGTCTATACTATACCGGGCGGTCTGTTCCAAGTCCCGACCGGGTTTGTCTGGGTGTTTACCGCACGACTGGTCACTGGCCAGGGGCTGCCACCGAAAGCTGGTGCATTCGCAGCGGGCGCTGCTGCGATATGGGCGGTGCTGACGGCTGTGCGGATCTACGGGACAAGCAATAAAGCGAGCTGGTTGCCTTACGTCCCCGGAGGCATCGCTGTTGCAGTTGGCATGTACAACACGCCGTCGTTCACGCTTGCGAGGACACTTGGCGGGCTGATGGCTTGGTATTGGACGCAGCGGAAGAAGAGGGAGGAAACGCCTTTGATCGTACTGGCATCAGGGCTGATACTGGGAGAAGGCCTGCTGAGCATTGTCAATCTCGGGCTTGCAAGTGCTGGCGTGCCACATGCGTGACGCTCGACGGTAATATTAATTCGAGACGTTTCAGACGCCTATCATGCTGCACTGGCTAGTCCACGTCGTCCTCATCCTCATCTTCCTCGTCTTCGTCTTCGTCTTCATCATCGTCCTCGTCATCGTCCGTGACCTCGCCACCCAGCTCCTTCACTTTAGCTTTGTACTCATCTCGCTTTGACTCAATGTCGCCGAGAACAAGCAGCAAAGTCTCAAGTTCTTCTTTCGAGGCCTTCTCGCTTTCCTTTGCAGCAGTGATGTCGGTCTCAAGCTTTGCAAGACCGTCCTTGGCAGCCTTTTCTCCGTCCTTCGCCGCTGCTAGGTCTGCTTCCAACTTCTCAAGATTCTCTGCTGCCGTCTTCTCTCCATCTTTAGCGGCCGTCACGTCGGCTTCGACTTTGGCGAGGCTTTCTTTTGCACTCTTCTCGTTCTGTTTCGCGGTGGTGAGCTCTGCCTCGAGTTTCGCGACTCTCTCCTTATCCGCGGCGCTTGAGCCAGCATTTGCGCCCTTCTTGGCGCCTCCCTTCCCACCTTGGTTGGAAGCTTTTGCGGCGTCTTTGGCCGCATCACGTTCCTTCTCCGCCGCCTTCAGTGACTCCTTGGCAGACTTGAGATCTTTCTCTGCGCTCTTGACCTGTTCTTTGGCGGTGTCACGTTCCTTTTCCACCGCTTTCAGTGAGTCCTTGGTGGATTTGAGGTCTTTCTCTGCACTCTTGACCCGGTCTTTGGCTGCGTCGCGCTCCTTCTCCGCTGTGTTCTTCGAATCGTTTGCTGCCTTGAGACTCGTTTCTACCGTCTTTGCTGCAGTCTTCGCCGCCGCCAGTTCTTTCTTGAGGCCCTCAACCTTGCCCATAAGCTCCTTGTCAGCAGTACTCGTTGCAGCTTGAGCCGCGTCCAGATCTTTGCGTGCAGTTGTCGCGGCCTCTTTAGCAGTGTCAAGCTCTTTCTCGAGGTCCGCAAAACCAGAGCGCTCAGTTTTGAGCTCCTCTTCTTTGCCAGCAAGCTCTTCCTTCAGCTCGTTGAATTGGGATCTGAGACCCTCAAGCTCCTCGCCACGAGATTCAAGTGCGCTCTTCGATATGTCAAGCTTACTCTCAGCCGCCTGCGCCCTCGCCTCGGCAGTTCGAAGATTGATCTCGACTGTAGCGTACTTCCGCTGGATTTCATCGAGCTGACGGCTGAGGTCGCGCTCCCGAATAATTAATTCGTTGTGCTTCTTAGTGAGTGACTCAAGCTGCTGCTTGACATTCGTATGACCATTCGACTCGATTCGGTGGGCGTTTCCGAGCTCTGCAAGACGACGCTCGTACTCTTGAGCCTTCAGCGCAGCGCCAGCCTCCCGTTCCCGAAGGGTAGACTGTGCCTGACGATCGGCTTCTTGCCTGGCCGCCGCGATGGCACGTTTGTGCTCAGCATCGGCCGTCTGACGTTGCTTTTCGCTTTTCTTCTCGAGCTTCTCCAGCTCATTGTCGTGGCCTTGCTGCATTGCCTGGTTGATCTTCCGCAGCCTATCGATCTCGGAGTTGGCAGATTGCAATTCCTTTGCCGCAGCCATGCGATCTTGCTCGCTCTTTTGCCCCGCCTCTAGAGCCTCCTCCTGTGCCTTCGCATTTGCTTCGGTGAGTACCTGTATCTTCTGCCTTAGATCGTCCAGCACATCGCGGTCTACTCCGGCTTCGGCGGCGGACGGAGGCAGCACCTCAACACCAGGGTCTTTGTCAACAGCTTTGCGCAAGCGGGAGTACTCCATTGCGAAAAGATCGATGAAGACTCTACTTATCATACCATCCCCAGCTTCATCCACTTCGAGATGGAGGTCGTAGTCGCGAATTGCGGGCTGTCGGCGGAGCTGAAGGAGCGCGTCCAAGTACTTGGTCCGTCCTAGCTTCTGCTGCAACAGTGGCGCGAGAGTTCTTCTCGGAACAGGAGAGTCTTTGGTGCTGAACTCGTATACAGTGCCCAACAGTGCTGCCGCAAGGCCGATCACGACCGGCTCGTCCTTTGGGGTCTTCACCAATGCGACCAGAACCTGCAGAAGACTTGAGCCTTCTGCGAGCAGGTCGTCGATTCCAGGCGCAAAGTCCCAAAGCAGAGTAGTCAAAAGGCTTGCATATGCAGCACCAAGCCTCTCTTCGACAGCATTCGACTGCAGAGTCGCCTGCAGCTGTAAGCCAAGCGCTTGTGTGGCAGAAACAACGTCTTCGCCTTCGCTTTCGTCGCCTTCTTTCACCGCCGTGAGCAGAGATTTGGCCTCGATATTATCAGCCACAAGATCTTGTACGATCCAAGATGCAAAGACAACGCCGTTTGTGTCGTCCGCAGCCGGGTGAAGAAGGGCAGTCAGCACATTCGCAGCTATCTCGTGCTCAGCGTGTCCTGCGATTGCCCGTTGCAAGAAATGAATCTTGATACGCGCGTGCTTCGTAAGATAAGCCTGAATCAGACCACAAGCCGCAGCTCGAAGAGATGGGTCTGCCTGTGGCTTCGAAAGCGAGAGATCTAGAAGTGCCTCTATGATGTAGGTTCGCCGAGTCTCAACGCTAGCTCTCGCACTGCCCTTTCCAGTGCCTGGTCTCAAGTGGGTGCCATTAGTTTGCGCCGCTTTCTCTACTTGCTCGGCGTTGTGTTCCGCATCAGAGGGCGTTACGATGGTGAGAGCTGCGAACTGCTCCTGTAGCGGAGCGTTGCCCTCAATGAGCGCGGCTGCGACTCTGAGCGCCGATTTTCGGATGGGAAGCGGCAGCACCGCGAATCCTAGATCGATCAAGATCTGAGCGATGCCAGCTTTGAAGAAGGCGATTTGATTCTGAGGCGTGTTCGATTCGCCTCGCACGAGGAACAGCCTCAGGAGCTGTAGGAGGCCCCACGACGCTTTCTCTCGGTTCTGACGCAGAAATACTGCTTCTGCATCGTCACCAGGGAAAGCCTGGGTCAACAGCTGGGCCACCTGCGAAACGCAGCCTGATTCGCGAAACATTGTCTGATTGCTGGCCGAACCTTTGATTAAGTTGGCGAGCAGACTCAGACAGTCTTGCGCGGTGATACCAGCGTCTGCCAGCCCACCTTCGAGGCGGATGAGGGCGAATACCTTTCCATAGACATCTTCGAAAGCAACAATCTTCCTGAGTTCCTCGTTCGCCCCGCTTGTGAGGTCTACAAGCAGTAGAAGTCCGGCATTACGCACAGCGTCCCGGCTGTCGTCCAGCACCCCAACCAGCCGTGACGTACCCAAAGGCGCAGACAGAATGCATTCTTGCAGTCGCTCAGGTCGGGCAGCGCAGATAGCCGAGAGCAGTTGCACTGAGTACAAGCGCGAGTAGTAATCGGCATATGCGCTGGTCGGATCGAGCAAGTTCAGGAGGAGAACGATGTTGTCTTGTCGCTATTATCTCCTTAGCTATCGTCGTCTCATCTTCCAATGGCATTGTCGAACTGCATCATGCATACCATAGAAAACTCGTCTGCCAGAAACAATGCGATCTCGTCGCCAGCCTCAGGAGAATTTGGCTCTGGGTTGAAAAGCATCAACAGCGTTTCCAGCACTGTCCTTATGGTGTCCACATCACCTCCTCCCTCTTGACTTCGCCGTGATTCTCCATCTTGACCTCTCGTCGAGCTTGTCTCCCCCAACCCATCGCGCTTGAGAATCGAGATCAGCTCCCGGAGTGAGCCACTGGCGACTGAAGCAGGATACTCTTTGGCGAAGCTTCGTAGGCCAAGAATCGCGGCCCGTCTGTCTTCCAGCAACGTCGCAGATTGTAGGCGTCCGCAGAGCGTTTCGATCGTGGCCGTGGCCGTCTGCATAGGTGGTGTCTTGAGCATATTGTGCTGGTTAGTGCCCGTAGGCAACCTGTCGACTATTCCATGCTGCTTGACGGTCGCGCTTGGTTTTCAACTTTAGAGACGCGATCAGCAACCACTTCCAAAGTTCAGAAGAATTTCAAAGTACTGCAGTTAAGGTAACAAATGTCCTTCTTTTACGATGCAACATGGATACGCGATCAGGGTCCAGCATATAAGGTTGCGCTTCTGCCCGGGTCGCGTATTCTCCATTCGAGTCGAACTTCGAACGACCTGAACCTCGACATCACCCACGCCGGCAGCTTGTCAACTTTATCTTCTGCCAGGCCATCGACTCGAGTGTGTGCTATATCTCCCCGCGACCGAAGCGACACTCTTACACTTTGACTGCCGCCGCTCCCTACCACCGAACGACGAAATCAGTTCACGTCTGGCCCCTCGTTGCGCATTTCCGGATTTCACGCCTACGCAGGCAGCCTCGCCACCATGGGTGTCCCAGCGCTCTTCCGATGGCTCAGCAAGAAGTACCCCAAGATCATCACACCTGTCGTAGAGGAGCCTGGTCGGGAGGTCGAGAACAGCGATGGCTCCATCACAAAGATTCCTGCCAATTCGCTTGGGCCGAATCCGAACGGCGAAGAGATGGACAACTTATACTTGGATATGAACGGCATTGTTCACCCTTGTTCTCATCCCGAAGACCGACCTCCGCCCGCGAACGAAGAAGAGATGATGATCGCGGTCTTCGAGTACACCGAGCGCGTTGTGAACATGGTTCGTCCACGAAAGCTGCTGATGATTGCCGTCGACGGTGTCGCCCCTCGCGCGAAGATGAACCAGCAGCGTAGTAGACGTTTCCGTAGTGCGCAAGAAGCTGCGGAAAAGGACGCCGAAGCCAGCGAGTTTCACGCCCGCATGGTCGCGAACGGCGAGCGAAGCGCAAATGGTGATGGTGATGACTCGTCTCCTAAAAAGACATGGGATTCCAACTCCATCACGCCCGGTACCCCATTCATGGACTTGCTCGCAGCAAGTCTGCGTTATTGGGTGAGCTACAAGTTATCGACGGATCCTGCTTGGGAGAAGCTGAAGGTCATCATCTCCGATGCTACCGTGCCCGGTGAAGGTGAGCACAAGATCATGAACTTTGTTCGTTCTCAACGCAGTTCGCCTGAGCACGATCCAAACTTGAGGTAAGTCCGTTTTTTGCATTCCTTTTGCAACCTCCAGCATTGGGGTTCTCTTTTTAGAAAGCTCTTGTATGATTGCCTTTATGTTCTCCGCTGACCTCAACAGACACGTCATGTACGGTCTCGACGCCGATCTCATCATGTTGGGCATCGCAACCCACGAGCCGCATTTCCGCATTCTACGTGAAGACGTATTCGCCAACGACACCAAGCCAGGTCACTGCCGGAAATGCAACCAGCCTGGCCATATTGCCGCCCACTGTCAAGGATTGGTGAAGCCAAAGGACGAGGATGCGAACATTGTCAAGCCTCCGAAGCCCTTCATCTGGCTGCACGTTGGTGTTCTGCGCGAGTATTTGGCCGTGGAAATGAGTGTGCCCAATCAGGGCTTCAGATTCGACCTAGAGCGCGCTCTCGACGACTGGGTATTCATGTGCTTCTTCGTAGGAAACGACTTCTTGCCCCACTTGCCGTCTCTGGATATTCGAGAAGACGCCATCGACACACTCATCGCCATCTGGCGAGACAACATTCCATCCATGGGTGGCTATGTTACTAAGGACGGTCACGTTGACCTCGCGCGAGCACAGTCGATTCTTGCAGGACTCGCAAAACAAGAGGACGCCATCTTCAAGAGACGACGTGAGGCAGACAAGAAGAGCGAGCAGAGGAACAAGCGTAATCAGGAGCGCGACAACAGGTTTAACAACAAGAAGCCGCGATACTCAGGCGGCGGAGAGCCTACAGGTTTCGATGAGACAATTGTGAGAAGGGGTGCTCGTGGAGGTATCATTCGAGGCGAGGCTGCTCCGGATCCGAATGCGCTGCCAACGTTCGCACCAGGTGCGGCCCAAACTCGAAACGATCCACGCTACGCCGCGAATTTGACTCACGCGGACGTCGTTGGCGGAAAGGCCGCGCTTGACAAGGCAAATCAAGACAATCGGTCCGCAGCTGCCGCGCTGAAAGAGAAATTGATGGGGAGCAAGAAACCCGCAGACAACCAAAAGGCCGAGCTGGATGCGCTTTTCTCTGGCGCCAATGGGGGATCCGGCACAACACCGGTCCTAGGCAAGAGGACGCGGGACATGATCGAAGACTCTGTCGCAAATGAGCCGAGCTCAGACCCCTCCACGCCAGGCCGGAACACGCCAGACAAGGAAATTGCAGACCCGATGAATCGTGGCTCCTCTGGCGCGCTCGGAGGCACTTCGAAAAACACCAGTGAGGATATGCCGGAGGACACCGTCAAGCTGTGGGAGGATGGCTACCAAGACCGTTACTACGAGCAGAAGTTCCACGCCTCACCCCAGGACATTGAGTTCCGCCACAAGGTCGCCCGCCATTATGTTGAGGGTCTCGCCTGGGTGTTGCTCTACTACTTCCAAGGGTGCCCATCGTGGACTTGGTACTATCCCTTTCATTACGCTCCATTCGCCGCGGACTTCGTGGACATGGAGAAGCAAGTCGTCAGCTTTGAGAAGGGAAAGCCGTTCCATCCTTACGAACAGCTGATGGGTGTGATGCCCGTGGCATCGAATCATACTTTGCCCGCAGTCTTTCATCCACTGATGACTGAAGACACCAGCCCTATCAAGGAGTTCTACCCGCTAGAGTTTGACCTCGACTTGAACGGGAAGAAGTTTGCGTGGCAGGGCGTCGCCTTGCTGCCTTTTATTGACGAGAAGAAGTTGCTGTCCGCCATGGCAGAGAAGTATCCGCTCCTGACCGAGGACGAGCAGCGTCGCAATGCATTTGGCGAGGAAGTCTTGATTTTCAGCACCAAGCATCCCCTATATCAGGAGGTTGTGTCGAACTTCTACGGGAAGAAGGCCACTGATGCCAAGGTCAAGCTCAACCCCAAAGTGACAGAAGGCCTGGCCGGAAAGGCGTCGAAGGATCCCTCATACAATCCCAATTCCGAACTCACATTCCCATTCGACAGCGGCGAGCAAGATCAATTCGGCGATCTGGAGGTCGATGAGAGTGTGAAGGTCTCCTACCACATGCCAGTGTTGAGCACGCTGCACAAGTCGATGCTACTACCTGGCGTCAAGTTCAAGGAGCCTGTTCTCGACTACAACGATGTAGAGGTGACTCGAAACCGCGCAAACAACTCCGGGCGCCGTCATGGAGGCGTGCAGCTTTCAGAGCATGGCGACCGATCGGACGGCCGGCGCATCAATTACGCTGCCGGCAACAACGGATACGCAGGCAATGGTAGAGGAGGTGGAAACGGCTATGGAGCCAACGGTGGCTATGGTCGCGGAAATGGTGGACAAGACCAGTTCTCCAGTCGCGCGGCTGATGTGTTCGCAAATCTTCCACCGCATCTGGCGGCTCAAGCTGCTCAGCATGGCTTCCAGCCGCCTCCGATGGGAGGCTACCCACCACCAGGATATCCTCCGATGCCACCACAAGGCTACCAGCCGCCAGGACAGTACGGGCAAAGCCGAGGACCACCACTATCGCAAAACGGGTATGGCGCTCGCGGCGGCGGTGGATATGGTCAAGGTGGTTACAATGGGGGAGGCTATGGAGGAGGCGACAGCTACCGGGGTGGCGGTGGCAACAGTCATCGCGGAGGTGGTAGTTACGGAGCAGGAGGTGACAGTTATCGTGGAGGTGGTGATTACGGCAGGGGAGGTGGTCGTGGTGGCCGACGATACTAAGCGCGTAGGAGCCGTGTATTGTCTGTAGTATATGGATGAAGCGGGCATGATCAAGAGCCGCCGTCTATCATCGAGCTTGTTTTGGAATAGACGCGTCAAGAAATGCATAAGTCTCTGCACAATTTTCAGATGCCTCGTGCAGCAAGACTCGTACAGAAAGAAAGACCTCAAAACCAAGTGGCTTAGTGTTTTCAAGTGAATGAATGAGGGTACGCGTAGGCTTCGGCACGATCGTACTGAGAAACACGCATGAGGCATTATCCCTGCCCAACTTCACGCGCCTGACCTCGAGGAAGAGATTCTTCAATACTACCCTCGCAATTTCATCAAGCAAGATGTGGTCGCGTCCGTTGCGGACATGTCGGCGGCAGACATGGCAGACGCATCTGGCCAACCGGCGAGCTTTCAACGGGCAACCGACAGGCCCGCATACAACCTACTTTCAACCACCACCTCAAGCACAGAAGCCACCGAGGCGCATCCTTTGGAGACTAACGAAAGGCGCAGCCATCATGTCCGTAGGTGTTGTCCTTGGAATTGCCGCATATGGAAATGCAATGCAACTGCGGCCTATCGAGCTTGTGGAAGTTAATGGTGCCAAAGACGATGAGGGCCAATTACTTCAGGAGGCCATGATCGCTGGTGTTCACGAGAGGCTCGCTCGCCGTGTCCCACCCATGAGCTACGAAGATGCCATGGGATTCTTGCGAGGAGGGTCTGGGTACTCGGTCACGCCTAAAGCAGTCTCACATTTTACGCAAGCTCCGTCAAATTTACCCTGCGAAGATACCATGGGTTCCGGCACATACACCTTTTTAGGGGATCCTGCGAAGGACTGGTCTGAATGGGGTATCTTTGATGGACATGCTGGATCTCGTACGGCGCAATTACTCAAGGACTATCTACCTCTGATTCTTGGGGAGGCTCTTTGGAAAGCGCGGTGCATGACGAAGCCAGTGGAGCAGACCGTGGTCCAGACGATCAAATCAGCTTTTCTCAAAGTTGACCAGGAGATCGTGGAGGGTGCTGGAAACCAAATTCAGGCGGGAGGTTCCTTGCCTCAGATCGTCGCTGCTGGAGCCGCTGCTTTCTCAGGTTCTTGCGCATTGGTAGCGATCTTCGATCCTGTGCGCGAGGTCGTTCGTGTCGCCAATGTCGGTGATTCACGGGCTGTGCTGGGCAGGTGGGATCCTATAGACAAGAAATACGTCGCAGAACCAATGTCTGTCGATCAGACCGGTTTCAACCCAAATGAGGCGGACCGCGTCGCACGCGAACACCCTGGCGAGGATCCTGTCGACACCAAGACTGGTCGTATATACGGACTCGCCGTTTCACGTGCTTTCGGAGATGCTAGATGGAAATGGACAGAGGAACTCACAAAGCTAGCTCACGACAAGTACTTTGGCCCTGCGCCGCGACCGAATGGAGTCATCAAGACACCTCCCTATCTCACTGCCGAGCCAGAGGTAATGACTTGCAGTGTTGCAAGCAGAGGCAGCGATCCTCCTCCTTTCCTCATCATGGGGAGCGACGGACTATGGGATCAGATGTCCTCAGAGGATGCAGTGACCTGCGTACAGGTGAGTATCAGAAAGCCGCCGAGCTTCCCAGACGACAACGTACGGAAGCTTACTTTGAGCGCAGATGTGGCTAGACAAGTTCAAACCAACCGACTTCCTCGATGTCGACCAGAGCGAGACTCTCGCAGCTAGTATGCGCCGCCGAAGACCAATGTACGCACTTCCAGAACTAATACCTCGCTAGATCCATTTCACCCCAATGCAAAGCGCACGCCGCCGACCTTTACCAGTGCCGCCGACCTGGCCGATGATGATACGTGGTTCGACGAAGATGAAAAGTGCCTGAAGTGGAAAGCCGAGTTGAAGCACTTTATCGTGGAAGACGAGAATTGCGCAGTGCATGTCGCACAGAATGCGCTGGGCGGTAAGAGACGAGATCTCTTCGCCGGTGTCATGAGTGTCCAGGCGCCCTACAGTCGCAACGTCCGCGACGACATCACTGTCAATGTGATCTTCTTTGGTGTCGATGCTTCGACGCAGATGTTCGACGCGAAGCGCGCGGCTGCCGCCTTGACCTCGGGATGAGGACGACGGCTCCTGGAATCAACAAAACTGTACAATACCGGTAGACATTGCTTGCGCGTCACGGGGCGGAATTTGGAGCAGACAGGGGCCTGTGTTTACCGTTCGCTAATATCTGAATTGCTAGCGATATGGTTTACGAATAAGTCGTCTGCCAGCAGAAAAGAACAATTGCTCGTCCTGAGAGATTGGAGGTCAAGGCCTTTCTCTCCGATCGTCTTCATGTATCATCTCAGTCAGCGATCTTGATCAAACAAACCCATACTCTCGGCATCAAGCTGTACGGGCCGCTCGCGTCATGAACAAGCCCGACGACCGACCATCGTCCGGAGCCGAAGATGGCGCCCTCAACGTCTCGACCGAGCCGGCAGCCGCCAACGAGCGGAGTCCAGACAATATTCAGATACCTGAGCCGTATCAGCTCTGATTGCGATCGAAGCCTTGCTCCTTCGCATCCAAGGGAGCTGGAAATCTTACACTGCACAATCCGCGTCCAAGTATCCGAACTCGCCTCGTGTTCCCAGAACAAAAGCTGCCCACCAGGTTTCAGGAGCGAATGTATCCTCTCGACGGCCCTGGCGGGATCCGAGACGGAGCACAGAACTTGCATGCAAACGACCGTATCTATAGTCCCCGGAAGAACCCCTTGGGCTGCGAGCAGCGCTTCATCCTCCATCGCAGCATGGATTAAAATGTATACGTTCTTTAATTCGGGAGACTGATCGACTCGTTCAAGCAGGGAGTCGAACATTCCCGCATTCGGCTCAATGCCGTAGATCCGCTGTGCGGATTCGACATTGAATCTCGAAAGTTGACTGCCCGTGCCTGGCCCCAACTCCACGATGATACCTTGGGCCAATCCTACTAGGCGTGGGACTGGAGTATTGTGCTGTCCATACTGGGCGAAATGGGGACCTTGCCGGTAGTTCAGCGGGATGTATCTTTGCTTTCAGGCCTAGAGCTTTACCCAAATTCGTATGCCAGGTTGCAAAGCTGCGATCCAGCGCGCCGTGAAAACCTTTGGTCAGACTTTCCAAGAGATCTGTTCGTGAGATCGTCAGTATCTCTGATGTGCAGGCAGACCACGGGAGGCAAACACCATGCAGCGAATCGCAGAGCTTCCCACGGCTCGGCATAACAGGCGAATCGTTGCTTCAGAGCGAGTGGCATGTCGAAGATGAGTGGGTCAGCATTGGAGGTCAGATGGTGGCACAAAAGTATTGAATCGATGGGGTTATTGGATGCGGCAACAGTATGTTATGCAATGCCATGCTTGAGCGCAGGCCCTCGTCGACCGAACCCTGTAAGACGACGTCGTCAGAACGAAGAGACGTTCTAGTGTCGACGCCAGATCGACGACTGTTGCACGTTTCCGTACTCTGGGAACTGTGAAGCTTTATAACAGAGTATCAAATGTAAGCCTCTGTTGATCGTTCTGCTCTGTCGTAATTCATACTCTCATACCACGTACATTGCGCGCCTTGTCGCAATGCGTAATAACAGAGGACTGCTCTCCCAACGCAGGCTGAGCCACGCATCCGCAGATCTCTTCCGTCTGTCGCTGTGGGGAACTCCGGCTTCTAGATTCGTCCTGCACGCGTTGTTCATCGGCTCCCTCCGCCTGATCTGAGCTTGCCCATCATCCCACTGCTCTTCTTCTTGCCAACTGGTCCGCTATCAACATCCATTGGATCCTCCCACTCATCATCGTCCATCGTCTGCTCTCTCTTGTTCGTGCCTCGGGTGTTGTGGCCAGTCTTGCTCCCACCCATAGCCGAACCGGTATTGCTCTTCTCCGGCGCATCCGCAACAGCCTTGTACTGCTTCTCTGCTTTTGCCTCTGCCTTCGCTCGCTTCTCTGACTCTGACTTGACCTTCTTGATCTCCGCCTCGAGTGATTTAAGAACCGAATCGCACCGACCGCTCCAAGCTGTAAGCTCTGCAACCATGTTCTGCACACTACCAGGAGCGATGTCTCTCAGCGGTGCCACCGAAGTGATGTTGATGGTCTGATCAGAAGGGTTGAGAGTGCCTTTGATGAGATCGCTGTAGAGAGCCGTTGTCACCAGTTGTTCGAGCTCTACCGGTGATGTGAGTTCGAGATGAGTGCAGAGGGATTGATAGCTGAGAATAGAAGATGATGACGGCGTGTCTGAATTTCGTGCGGCGAGCGTGAGGAGGGACAGCAAGCGGAGCTTGAGTGCTTGACTGTCTGCGAGTGGAGGTAGATTTTGTGTGGTCTTGTAGTCTGTCCAAGTGCCCCAGGAGAAGATCTGCAGCAAGGTGTGAAAGCCGCCGTACTGCTCGTTCCCCGCGAGTGACTGGATGTTGGGTTGCTGCAGGAGCTCGGCGAAGACATATGTGTTTGGAGCTGATGTTGCCTGCGTGATCAGGTCGGCGGCGGCTCGTGGCGAGTTGGCGGATTTGGTAAGGGCGACGAAGGGTGCGAGCGCATTGATGGCGCGGGATTGATCCATGACGGCGGTCGCGTAGTGATTCTTGAATAGGGCGGCGTGTGTTGATCGATGTGGATGAGTGATTGTAGCTTGAAGCTGAAGTGAAAGACCTCGTAGCTGTTATCTCCGACGCTAACATTTTCACTTCACTTCGCAAGGTTCACGATCGACCCCACTTCACATGTCTATCGACCCCACTTCACATGTCTACACGGAGCAGAAGCTGCCATGTCAGTGAAGCTGCGACGGGCGAGCAGGCAGATCCAGCTTTGAGCCATATCACATGCTCCTGCCACACAGCATCTGGATGGGAGTTGATGCTGTTGCGTATGCCGTGGTTTTGATTGGCTTCCCAGCTTCAAAGAGCCGGAGACAGCATGGTTTGTGCTACCTTAATATGCGTGCTCGCTGCACGAAGTCATCAGTCCACAAAACACTTGGAAGCTGTGATTCCGGACTGAAAGACGCCTGGCCTTTCACGCACTATATATACATCATAGAGCTCTCGCAAGCCTCTGCCCAGTGCTCAACAGCTTCGTACCATACACTCTCGGCGTTCAGACAATCACCTGCGATCATGCCAGTCAAACATGATGCACCGACTATGCGTTTCCGTGCGGTGACCAGCAGTCGTACGATCATTATGCTTCTCATTCTACCTGTGCTACTCGCACTCTTCGGGTTGGGAGTCACAGTCTTCTGCCACAGACGCTCAAGGCGAGCACCGGCCATCAATGACTTGAGCGAGTCGCCCAGCGACTCCCTTCAGGCGTACCAAGACGACCCAGCTCCGTTCTTCCCGGATTCGAACGAGCAGACAACGGGGGCCATCCGGTCTGAAGAGCTGCCAGAATTATCGGAGTCGGAATCGAGTCTGCCACGCTCAAAGATGCACTCGCAACAATTCGATCTCGGCTCCTCGGTATCAACAAGCGATGAAGAAGAGTCTGTCATGCGTATCACCGGACTTGACGATCCATTCTCGGATACAGCGTTCATTTTCAGTTTGGCGCGGCCAGCGACTCCGATGCGTGCGTTGACAACGGCTCAGCCCGAACATGGCATCGAGAGAGCAAGTAGCTTGAGGCGGCAAGACTTGGGAAAGCCGGAAGACTTTCGAGCACAATCTAAGACCTCGTCACTGATTATGACGGAGCTGCGTGCTGCCAGGAGCACAGGCGATAGATACACCACAGAGTCTTGAGGCCGCACAGCAAATTTCTAACGTTGAGGACATCGATACGTTCACGAAGTTGTGAACTCATCGGTCCATACGTGTGTGGTGACTCGAGTCTCAAATCTGGATCGTCCTTGAGAGCGCAGCAATTCCGCTGGTATGGCAAAAGCATTGTTCCGCAGATATCATCACTGTGTCACGAACGCGTTCCACCTTGATTGCCTTGTGGCCTGATACTCTGTGCGAGAAAGTCTCCAGATGGTATTTCATGGGGCATCTAGATCACCTGCTCATCTTGCAAGTTCTCGGTCTACACTTCTTATCTTTGCCGACGTTGCTGTACGACCTTCGTCGCACGCAATTGCGTTACACCTGCGAGGCTAATTGAAACACGTGAGACTGCTCCGGCATCATGAAGGCGTACAATGCAAGGGCGGCGGCAATGATGGGATTGATGCCGTTGAAGACAGTCGTACCAGTCGGACTTCTATCCTGCATCTTGTCCAGCATGGTGTAAATGTTCCCGCAGCATCAGTTGCGTAAAGACTCGACGTCTGTGAGATATTCGCAAATCTACCGGAACGAAGCCTCGTCCCGATGGCAGATATTGCGAACCGCGCCGTCCTCTTCACCGGCACCATCACAGCCTCCTCAGATCCGCCAGACGCAACCTGGAGCGGCGTCACTTTTGATCCATCCAGCAGTCCGCTTCCAGCGAGTCAGGTTGCCCTTTCGCCGTTGTCAGTCAATCGCTTCGCCCAGATCAGTGGAACAACCAGTACCCCCTCTGTCAGCAATACCAGAACGTCAACTAAGGCATCGCGGACTACAGAATCAAGTGCTGCTATTACGCCGACCAACTTTGAGCCTACAATCGCCGCATCGACGGCCGCCCACCAGCAATCGCCAGCGCTGTACATTTCGCTGATTGTCCTCTCGACCCTAATCATCGTCACGACTCTCGTTCTTTCCGGGCTCTACTGGAGGCGTCGGCGACGACGACAGCGCCGGCTCTGCGATTCGGCAGAAGTTGTGTCCGAGGATCGTCACGCGAAGAGCGTCAAGACAGTGCCGTGTACGAGAGCTCCTTCGCAGAAATCCTCTAGTCCAAGGATCGACAAGGGGAATGATCCCTCCATCGTCAATCGAAGCCGTGAAATTTGGACTCCCAAGACAATCGACGAGATCGTAGCTGGGTCAGCGTCCATGAACGACATTGGTAGCTGCAGTCGCCAATCGCCCGTCGGTCCCGGTCCGACTCGAGAGATTTTACCTGGACGCTCTTCTTCGAGCAACTCCGGCCCACAGACCCACGGTGCAGAACACGGCTCGAAAGGTGCTGATGCAATATCGATGCCACCGCTGCTGTTCAAGACTCGGCGGACACCTTCGCGCATTGAGGAGCAGTGAACAGGCCCTTCTCCGACTGTATCCCACGCAGCACATTCGGGCCACAGCACTGATCGCTGCTTGTTATTTTGGCCTTCGACAGGGCCGAAGAACTCGAGTGGAAGGATGGTGGGCAGGCGAGATGTCGCGCGTAGGTTCAGGCTCGAGCCTAAAGCGGGGAATCGTAAAAGGGAGGACCTGGCTGAGATTGCGAGTTGCTCGCCTGTCAGTTTGTGCGTGGGAATGGTCTGGCGTGTGAGGACATGGCATAATCAGAGCTGTGTGGGCAATGCTCGTGGGCGGGGAGAGTCTGCAACGAATCTCACATGTTGTTGAATGGGAAAGAATGGGGAGGTGCTTCTTCTCGACGGTGCTTGGACCGGTAAGTTTCGACGTCAGATGTCATCCGTTTGAGAGACACATGGTACCGCTGCCTTGGGGTTTGGTCGGATCAGTGTATTTTTGTCCAACTGCGTTCCAGGATCAATGGCTTCAATAATTTGGCATAATGTCACCGTCGACTTGGGCGTGATGTTACAGCAAGCCCGCCTGCTGGACGAGATGGCGCATCCACACGCACATGGAGAAGGCCACGATCAATCCATGCGAGCAGGCCGCGGCATGATGCGAGAAAGGAGACGGAGCTTCCTGTCCAGGTCTCGAAACAATGACATGCCATCACGAGCCTCCATTCTCTGTTCTTTTCAAACACGAGGTTTCGGTGAGGGTATGTATCCCATACCGCGACTTGTCACATCTCGTCATTATTCTATCCGTGCCCGTCGAACAGTGCTGTTCGTTACGTGTGTGCGGGAACCCGGAGTCCTTCCGTGCCTGCATGATCGCGAAAGGTTTTGTATCTCGGATGCCTGGAGAGCTCGCGATACGACCGAGGTAAAGATGAGGTCGATGCAACAAACAGCGATGCTATGTCACTCACGTGAGGGTCTTCGGCCACTTTGATGGAGCTATCGATCAACATGCCTCGAGCACCACGGCGGCACGGCACGTTGGGCTGACATGACCGATCCGCTGCACGTCGGCCGCCCGAACCTGAAGTCAAACCGCACAAGATTGAAGGTAAAATGCACAAGCTTGGTCGCGAGTCGTAGAAAAGTGCAAGTGTGATGGCCACGCCGCAGCACCGCATGGAGGGATGCGCGCCCCGGGTAATGGTGATGACGTGCGGAGCATTCGAGTCCTCTTTTTCGCTTGGCCCGAGAGATGACAGGATGATGAGATCCCAGATCACAGACTGTACCGTTCTCAGCGGCAGTCAGTGTTCCAGACTTTTGCAGGCATCCGGAAGGAGAAATTCCGAACTCGTTTCAGACTGGAACCCGGCGGATCGTGGCGCTGCGAGTCATCTGCTCGCCGATACGCTACTGAAGCGTGTTTGGAGGATGGGGGATGCCGGTCGCGACTTTGGTTCTGCTGGAGACGATGACATCGATGCGGTAGGAGGTATGCGGTGTGTTTGCAAGCGATTCCACCACGTTGCTCCCCATGCATAAGGTACTGTGAGTGAATGTAGACCCTCGCGTGCAGCTGCAGCTTCCAGCTTGTCTTCATCACGGCGATTTATCTATCCATGTGAAGATCTCGCTACCAAGGGTGCCTGATTGGGTTGACGCTGGAAGCGATTGGGTTGACGCGATTCGAACGATGAGCTACTACCCGCCATGGTTGTGTATACCGCAGATGTGCCGGTTTGTGATGAGGCTGTTGTGGCCTGTGTGTGCAAGAATGATAATAATATGATAAAGCAGGCAGGTACCTCACATCAGTGGTATGAAATGAAAATAATGTGAAGCAGCACCGCGCATCAGGACGAGGTATCAGCCATGGGTTTTAAGAACGGCTGCCGCGTGAAGCACCTCACAAGCCGTCAAACGAACCACAGGGCACGTTTCAAACGCGATTCATATCCAGATCGCAACTTTGATGTCATCCGCTGGCCAGTGAGGCTTGGGCGGTGCAGGTGACGGTGTAGATTGAGATGGGACTTGTGCCATACTGTGATTGATTATTATTATCATGTTTATTATTATTGATGGAGATTGAAAACGTGCACGACGGAACTAGCAGGACAAGGACAAGGCCTGAACGAAGCAACCGACCAGTGACCAGACAGATCCCAGCCACGCTAATTGCAACTCAGAGCCAGAATAGAGAGAGACTGATCAGAGAGACAGAGAGAGCGTCAATCATCATACCCGTTCGTTCGCCGCCTCCGCCTCCAGTCCCGCCGCTGCTGTCCGTCTGCTGCATTGTCCTCCATCTCTTCCATCTTTGTCGCTGCTTTGTTGTCGTGGCCGTCGTTGCAGTCCTGCTACAATCACTTGTTGCAGGCGGTCAATCTCAATCCCTCTTCGACTTTCCGGACCCGGCCAGCTCCACTCGTCGTTACACCGCCGGCGCTTCCTCATCAATCACCACCTTATCACCTGAACTGCTCTTGTTGCAGTACTCGGGGCGACGAGAACTGATTTGTACAGTCCAAGGCTCCGGGGGTCCACTTCCGCTTCCACTTCCAGCGTCTGCGAATTCCTGCTGCTCCGACAGCTTTCCTTGGGTGCCGTTGCCGCTTGCGCTGGCGTCAACCGTTCGACTCTGCACCTCGCAACACTTCCGCCGATCGCGAGGCCTTTCTCCCCGAATACGCGAACTTCCTCTCGACTCCACGTCCACCGCGAAGCCACGGCTTCGGCACATGTCCTCCACGCCTCGTGCATCTTGAGACGTGCCATTCGAGTGCGACCGTGAGAAACCTTGGACGTCCCCGGCAATCCTTCATCCGCGCCGCTGTGCAGGCACACTGACCGGAAGCTCCTGAGAACAGAGCATACTCCTGCCCTACTTGTCGACCTGCCTTTGTCGCCCGTCGACTTCGCCGCCCTTCTTCCTTCTCTTTGTGGTGCATAATTGCCCATCATGTCGTCGGCCGCCGTTCAACCGCAGAGCCCGCACTCTCATCAGCAATACGGCGAACACTACACACCCACCTCCGCCGCTCACGCCAGCGCCGCACCTACGACCGTGACATCTCCACAATCCGCATCACGGCGGCCGCCTGTAGGCAATACTTCAGGCCCAAACACTCCCCAGCAGCAGCAGTCACAGTACTCCTCTACAGCCATGGGCTCACCGCGCGGTCAAGACTCGCCCGGTATGAACGCATCGACCTACGCCCAATTCTATCCCGAGCCGGCAACGTCCTTACCCATCCGCGCCGCCACGTCCTATCAGTCTCAGTCGCCGAATCCCGCACCAACATCGTACGATTCTCGAGGATACAGTTCACGACCGCAATCACAATCGCATGCACAGACTGGGTATGGGAGCGGGAGCGATAGCGATCGTCGGCGGACAACACAACCATCGAGGGAAGAGCAGCCAGGCAGTGGACGGAGCCAGCGTACACGCAATGCCCCTACATCTAGCAGATCATCCACGGCTGTTGGCCAGCCTCCCATGGGTACAGATCTACCGCGGGAGAACAGTGCTGTAATCAACCGTATCGTAGTTGATGATCCGCAGGAGGATGTGGCTCGGGCAGAAGCTCGCAAGGCCGAAGGTCGGCCAATGGGAACCACCAACAATATGCAGGATGTTGTAGAGGCTGCACCAGCACAGCGGAGCCGTCAGGAACATCTCAAGCACGGAAATTCGCATAAGAGCAAAGAGGTCAAGTTCGGCGACTATATCCTGGGTCAGACAATCGGCGAGGGAGAGTTCGGCAAAGTCAAAATGGGGTGGAAGAAGGACTCCACTGTTCAGGTTGCCATCAAGCTGATCCGGAAGGAAAGCCTCGCCGGAAACACTACTCGCCTTCCTAAGATTTACCGGGAAATCCACATCTTACGCGAGCTTCAACATCCCAACATTGTCCGCCTACACGAGTTTGTGGAGACGGAGCGACATATGGGCATCATTCTGGAATACGCCTCTGGAGGCGAATTGTTCGACTACATTCTCAATCACCGCTACCTCAAAGACCCCGCAGCGCGGAGACTCTTTGCTCAACTGGTTTCTGGTGTTGGATACTTACATAAAAAGGGCATTGTTCACCGCGATTTGAAACTGGAGAATCTGCTATTGGACCGCAACAAGCACATAATAATCACCGACTTTGGATTTGCAAACACATTCAACCCCGAGGATGAGCTAGGTGAAGAGGCGGAGAATCGGATAGGCGACAAGAACTATATCAAGTCGCAAGGACTGGACAAGGTGATACCGTGGAGAGATGGCAGAGATGGAGGTCACCGGAGAGGCGATCTCATGCAGACATCGTGCGGAAGTCCATGTTACGCGGCTCCTGAGCTGGTCGTGAGCGATGGTCTCTACACTGGCCGGAAGGTGGATGTGTGGAGTTGCGGTGTCATTCTGGTGAGCTACGAAGACTACGTGCGCTTGCCCAACTTTTGCTAATCATTCTCAGTACGCCATGTTGGCAGGATACCTACCTTTCGACGACGATCCTGCGAATCCTGAAGGCGACAATATCAACTTGCTGTACAAGTACATCGTCAGCACTCCATTGACCTTTCCCGAATACGTCACACCACACGCTCGCGACCTCCTACGAAGAATACTGGTCCCGGATCCCCGACGAAGAGCAGACCTGTTCGAGGTCGCTCGTCACAGCTGGCTGAGCGAATACACACATGTTGTGGGTTTCATCGGAAGTCGGGTCAAGAGTGATGTGGATCCAGTCTCTGTGCGTAACGATGGTGAGCCACAACTCGGACGCAGCGCTTCGGTCAGGGAGCCAACGACTAGAGGCCCTGCGGACCGATCTTCCATGTCTGCAGCGAAGCATGCTGTCATGGCCGGTGTTGGTGGTGACGAAGCGAATGACATGCGGAACAAGACTTCCCGCGACCAGAAGAGGCGGACAGTACAGCTGGAGTATGTGGCACCGAATGTTGCAAACCCGCGCGGAGACTCTTCTCAAGATCTTGGCGGTCGCAAGACGGTGCCACAATCTGCTGGCACGGCATCGAGGACAAGAGCACGAGCAGACGGACACGGACCGGTCGAGGTTACATCGTCGAGGCAGGATGGCTCCATGCTTCCACCCTCGAGTCGACCGCAGCAAAGAGCTGTGTCCGACGCAACTACCGGTTTTGGAACATCTGCAGGCAGCACAGCACGTCCTACCAGTATGAGCGGTGCGCTCGGTGTTCCTTCGCGGCTGCCATCACGAGGAAATTCGTACAGCCAACCGTCTGCTGCTCAGCCAACCACTACGACTGCCCAAGGCAAAATTTCTCAGCCAAAGTCTGGCTCAGGCTATATGATCGCGGGCGGGTCAGCCGCTGGCGAAGCAGAGCCATCGACGAACGCCACTGGGCGACCCAGCACTGGCCGCAAGGCCTCTGGACGATCAGACGCACCATCGCAGCAGAAGAGCTCGTCTGGGCACAAGCGGAGCAGCACATTGGGTAGCCTCGCGGACAAGGTTATGAACCGGAACAGTTCCAGACGCTCAACACAGCAGGAAAGTGCAGCGGCAGCAAATGAAAAGCGACATCGCAGGTACCCGCCCGTCAGCATGAAGAACGCGATGCCGAATGCCGACGTCGAACAACCACGTCCATCTACAGACGGACGTGGACCAAGCTTCGGCTTCAACCGTAAAGCATCGAAGGAGCGAGAAGCAAGCATATCAAGCAAGAGGAATTCCAGACGCTTTTCGTGGCTGCCTGGCAGCTTGAGCATGAGCAACTTTGGCGGCAAGAAGGACCAAAACTCGGATTCTGGCGATGACGGGTACCGTCCTCCCCGGTCGCAACAATCACAGCAATCTCGGTCTAGTCGACCAGGCAGCAAAGGTATGGCCTTTGGGCGCGGAGAATCTTCGAGTCCGGCTGGTAGCAACACCATGTACCACGAAGAACGCCGCGGCAATCCTTCGAATCTACGTTACGACAAAGCCCTGCCGCCCTCTCCAACGCAGTCCGGACTCGCCGTGAATGCCACTCCACCGCTTGTGCAGCGCAAGCAATTCCGCGACGACGGTTATGGCAGTAACATGCTCGAACAGGACCCTCCTGAGCGATGCTATACTCCCGTCCAAAATTCAGTCTCCGCCTCTGAACCAAACCACGGCCAGCAGTACGTCATGGCCGAAAATGGTGACTGGGAGCAATACGACGCCGTCCAGCAGCCGCAGCAGATCCCGCAGCGTCGCGACCAGAGTTTGAGACCTCACCAACGCCGCATGGGCGACGCCTACGACCACGGTCACGGAGGTAGTTCGAGCGCCACGCGTCGTGTCATGGACTTCTTCCGGCGCCGCGGGAAGGACAGAGGCGAATTGTAGGATCTTCGCAGGAGGTTCCGTGGCGATCACGATGGGCAGAGCGATGGTTGGTGGCGGGAGGTGGGATTTGACAGAGTGAGATGAGTGTTGGGTCTATTGGGCCGTCATTGATGTGGATGAATTGGTTATACGAGCAGCAGCACGAGCAGCAGCAACAGCGAGTCGAGGCACGCAGGCCAGAGGCGAAGAATGGAAATCGAACCGAGAGCAGCTGGAGAGAACGTTCGAGCGAGACGAGCGAGCATGTTGGGCATTTTTCAGGATTAATGGGCGGGATTCTTGCGGGCATCAATCATGGTCGGCTTCGGCGCGCGGTGAGGCTTCTATAGGGAGAAAAGGATGCATAGGTATGGGTTGAAATGGAAATAATGTAGTATCTTGCAGCCATCATGTCTTATGGACACCGTGTACAAAGCCGGCACCACGGATGGGGAGCTTGGATCCAAGGACAGCCTCAAGAAGACGAACGGGGCATCCGAGACGATCAAACACATCTGGGAGAGTTCACGTATCTGGCCAAAGTCATCGCGGAATCTACCAAGCCCAAAATCGGCTTGCCTTTTCATATTGGCTCCCTATTGAGGAACGTAATTCGGCTTAGACGAGACGTAGCCGAACTTTGCAGCAGCTTCAGAACGAGCAAAAAGAGCAGGCTGCCAAGGAGAAAGGCGATGCTGCCCACCATCACTTCATCACCGTCCTGGAGACAGTCTTGTCAACGCTACATGCCGCACAAGAGCCGGAAACACAGGAAGCGGATGCTCCACGATCGATGGAGAACATGTTCGCATTGCTCGCCGTCGAGGAGCCTTCAGAGTCTCCTCCTTCGACTTCTGGAAAGAAGGCGGCCACCAAGCCTTCCAAATCAGCCAGCACGATGCAGTTCCAACTAGAACAAACGGAAGAGGATGCCATATTTGCAATTGCAACGTTCTTCAAGGATGTCAACGCTGTTCGAAAGAACATTCAGGGTGTTTGGAAGGACTACCGCGAGGACAAAGTCGATGTCATGAGCGCAGCGGTCACCACTGACACCGCGTTCACGCTCTTGAGGCACAGCTGCGATTCGATTCAGGAGTCTGTTCCCGGCAAGCCCAATTTCACGGAAATGGTGATGACCCTGCAGTCATACGTGGGAGATACTTCCGACTCGGGAGCAGACTTCATCGAATGGACGTGTATTCTCACCGCCCAGAAACTCGAGCAGTTCCAAGAAGTGCATCTCTTATCCGACTATATGGACTCCCATCAGAGAGCCCGCACGCTTCTCGACACGCTCAGACGCGAGCTGGACGGCGAAATGCTGCGTTACTTCGGACCCAATTACATTGAAGACTACTCCCAGCTACCGTAATATGGTCGGGTACATCTTCGAAGTCGCACGCGGGTCGGATCAAGTGGCGGAAGAGTTACGGATCAAGCAGAATGGTAGCAAGATGCTTCTTCGAGCTTCGGAGATCGTGGCGCAGTTCTTGGAAGGCGAGGCGGAGGAGAGCAAGGGAAATTACATTCGTGCAAAGAGCTTGACCAAGACGGCTGTCGGTACGAATCAATCTTGAGAGCCGGATCGACTCATTGCCCAACGACGGGGTCAGGAGTGAGAGAGCGAGATCAGCCCTTCCGTCTCTGGGTGGCTTTGGACGCCTTACGACCGGCGCCGAGTCGACTCTTGCTGCCTAAACCAGAGTGTCCTGCCATATATCATTCACCATCCGAACATCAGCTAGCGGCTGAGAGTCGAGCACCAATCAAATTGCTGCGAAGCAGACATCATGTGCTTTCCAATAAAGCAAAGAGCAGAGCACAAGGTCGAGGTCGCGAACAATGTGCTTTGCACAAAGCCTGGTACTAAGTATACCCACCTCCAAGAGGAGCTCATTGTTCGGATGCATCGTGGCTGATCGTCAAGATTCGTACGTAGTTGCTCTCCCCGTCCGCTCGTCCTGCTGCTCGTCTTCTTCCCTTCTGTTCTTGCTTCCTCTCGTGTTCAGTCCCTTCCAATTCCTGCTTTCCACGTTCCATATCAACTCCTGGAGAGTATCGCATACCACGTCTGCCGGTCAGACACCTCACGAGCAGTATCTTGCCTTCATTCCTTCTCTGTGTCCGTTCTGCAATCCCACTCGCAGCTTTGATTGTCTATCCTCCTACCACAGAAGTCATGGCTTCCATCACTCGACGCTCTCTGGCATCCGACAGGGTACCCATCACCATGCGTCCTCAAGTCCACAACGTCGTCGCCGGCGTGAATCTCAACTGCCGTCTCGACCTCAAGCACATTGCGCTGAGCGTCCGAAACGCCAGCTACAGACCCAAACGGTTTCCCGCCGTGGTCGTCCGACAGCGCGAGCCAAGGTCCACAGCGCTAATCTTTCGCAGCGGCAAGATGCAAATCGTGGGGACCAAGTCCGTGGACGACGCACGACTGGCCGGCCGAAAATTCGCGCGCATGTTGCAGAAACTCGGATATCAGCCGCGGTTCGAGGACTTTACCGTGCAGAATATGGTGGCGAACGTCGACACGAGGATGACGATTCATTTGGAGGGCTTGATGCTCACTCCTGGAAGTCATAATTATGAGCCCGAGCTGTTTCCGGGCGCGGCGTTTCGGATGGTGGATCCGCAGGTGACTTTTCTGGTGTTTCACTCGGGAAAAGTGGTGCTGTTGAAAGCGAAGAATGAGGAAGATATGCATGAAGCGTGGGATAAGTTTTATCCTCTGTTGATGCAGTTCAGGAAAGAGTGATGCTTTGTTAAGGACAAGATGGCCCCAGACGGATCGAAGGCAAGGAACGAGTAGACGGCAGTAATGAAATGTTCTTTTGCATGATTGCCAGAAACGAACATGGTTATTGTTGTATGTATGAAAGACAATGCTACTTTCCTTGACTGCGGCTCTACAGTCCTGCACGTGTTCGTGACAGTCCCGATGAGACATGAGTGGTTCAAAGCACTCGCATTTCGAACGGTGGTGTGCACATCGCTGACGCTGAGGGCAAAACTAAACTTGAGAACTGTCAGCTGTGGCTCTTTCAATGTAGCCATGCGAAGTGCTCGATGAGGAGAGAGGTTGAAGATCAGGACAAGAGGGGTTTCCTCGTTGCAAAGCTTATCCGCATCAAATGAGTACAAGTCTTTCTCGGACTGGTGCCAGCTATGTTTCTTCATCATAACAAAGAGGGTGGTGGATTTTGTGGATGGAAGCATGGTGTGGATGCGGTACTCACTGTAGTCTAATAGATTTGGCCGCCTTCCGTCTGCTTCACGTGCTTGACGTAGACACGAAGAGCCAGGAGACGGCAAGTGGCCATTGCGATTGATGGCAAGGGGCTTTGCGAGGTGAAGTCTGATGGAGAGGGAGGAATCGAAATTTCGAAAGTCTAATGGAAGGTAGTGGACTGAGGCTAAGCTTTGCGGGCCGTCGAGCGGTTCTCACCGCTTTGATTTCTCCGATTGGCCGAATCCAGAGACTCGAGTCTTGTGAGGCGGAGGGGAGGAATTACTGAGGGTCGGAGTGGAGTCAAAAAGGCCCAAGAGCGGCCAAGAGAAATGTGGAAAAGCGTGGCCTCGCGTGGCTAATCGTGCAACCCAAGAAGATATTTCTAGCGGCTTTGTTTCGGGAAGGTGATTCTGAACCCTGCATCACGATTGAGCAAACGCCGAGACTTGACGCCAGCCCTTGGCCATCACGATTCACGAGGAGAGCCAACATGCCCTGGTCTGGTATCCTCGCTGGCCATCGACCTTGATCCATGAACCATCATCCATGAACAGATCGCAAATGTGCGCTGTATCGATATTTGGACGTCGCCCCATTCACCGCAGTTCCTCGGAATCCTATTGACGACACCCCTTCCTTTGTCCACCACGTCAGCCGGAGCACTTCTATCGCTATCTGTAGCACACTGTACGCATTCACACGGAACCGATTCCAGGGACCCACCGATCACATTACCGACCCCGCTATATATACCCTGGCCTTCGATGCGGTGAATTCGATTCTGCGCTGCTGCCGGCGACAACAACCCCCGAAAGCGCCCACTCCAATCCTCCACGATGTCGACCTCGAGGGTGGCCTCCGGCGCCCACATGACGACCACAACCCTACGGGTAGAAGGCATGACATGCGGCGCATGCACAAGCTCGGTGGAATCGGCATTTGAAGGAATTGCTGGAGTAGGAAGCGTATCGGTCAGCTTGGTCATGGAGCGAGCGGTCGTTACCCACGATGCGGAGACGATCAAGGCAGAAACAATCCGCGAGATGATTGATGATCGAGGGTTTGACGCCCAAGTGATCAGTTCGGATCGACCAGAAAGTCCGTCCGATGCTTCAGAAGAGGACATGCTGTTGGAGGATACCGGCTCCAGCGTACTCGGCCGTGGTATTTCTACAACCACTCTGCACGTTGGTGGTATGACCTGCGGCGCGTGCACATCTGCAGTTGAGGGAGCTTTCAAAAACATACCCGGTGTCAAGAGCTTCAGTATATCTTTACTCTCAGAACGAGCGGTGATTGAGCATGATGCGAGCATCATCAACGCGGAGAAGTTGGCAGAGACGATCGAGGACACCGGGTTTGATGCCGAGATCCTGGAGACGAAAATCGCCGAACCAATTGTTGCAAACTCAAAGGAGAGGAGGAAGGAGACAAGCAAGCGACTGTTGACTACCACAGTTTCAATAGAGGGCATGACTTGCGGAGCCTGCACCTCTGCGATCGATAGTGGATTCGTGGACACTCCTGGACTGGTACAATTCAACATCAGCCTCTTGGCCGAGCGTGCTGTTATATTGCACGATCCGGAATTCTTGAGCGTTGCGAAGATTGTTGAGACCATCGAGGACAGAGGCTTCGACGCTACCGTCATCACCAGTGTAGAAGAGGGCGTGCAGACTTCAAGTGCAAACTCCACGATACAACTCAAGATTTACGGTCTGCAGAGCCCCGAGTCCGCAGCCGAGCTTCAAGCTCTACTCAATGGGATCCCGGGAATCGCCTCTACTAGCGTCAGCTTTTCGACTGGCCGCGCATCGCTAACACATACACCCGCCAAGATTGGACTACGAGCAATTGTTGAAGCAATTGAGAATGCCGGATACAACGCTCTCGTGGCCGAGTCGGACGACAACAATGCTCAGCTGGAGTCACTAGCGAAGACCAAGGAGATACAGGAGTGGAGACGAGCTTTTAGGGTCTCGCTCACTTTTGCCATCCCTGTCTTCCTACTCAGCATGGTCTTTCCGATGTTCATACCGATACTCGATATTGGCAAGATCAAGCTGCCAATAATCCCAGGTCTATGGCTGGGCGATGTGCTATGCCTGGTCCTGACGATTCCAGTGCAATTCGGCATTGGCAGGAGATTTTATGTTTCCGCGTTTCGGTCGCTGAACCACTGGTCGCCGACGATGGATGTTCTTGTTGTGTTGGGCACATCGGCCGCATTCTTCTTCAGCTGCGCAGCTATGCTTGTTTCGATATTGACACCACCACACTCCAAGCCTGCTACGACATTCGACACGAGCACAATGTTGATCACATTCATCACACTCGGACGATTTCTAGAGAACCGCGCCAAAGGGCAGACCTCCAAGGCTCTTTCCCGGCTCATGAGTCTCGCTCCTCCGATGGCCACGATCTACTCCGATCCAATAGCAGCCGCAAAGGCAGCAGAGAACTGGGACGCCAACGCTGAATCGGAGAAGCCTTCGGATGACGCCTTGAATACCAACGGATCGGCAGTGGAAGAGCGAACAATACCAACAGAACTCATCGAGGTGGGCGATATCGTCGTGCTCAAACCAGGCGATAAGATCCCTGCGGATGGCATCGTCACTCGCGGCGAATCGTATGTCAATGAAAGCATGGTCACTGGTGAGGCGATGCCTCTCTACAAGAAGCCGGGCTCTACACTCATGGCTGGTACTGTCAACAATGCTGGTCGTCTTGACTTTAAGGTCACAAGAGCTGGCCGGGACACTCAACTCAGCCAGATTGTTCGACTCGTCCAAGAAGCTCAGACCACTCGCGCGCCAATTCAACGGACGGCCGATATAGTGGCCGGATACTTCGTTCCCATTATCATTACCCTTGGACTGACCACTTTCGTTGGATGGATGGTATTGAGTCACATTCTTCCTCATCCTCCCAAGATATTCTTAAAAGACAACAGTGGCGGGAGAATCATGGTCTGCGTCAAGCTATGCATTGCCGTGATCGTCTTTGCATGCCCGTGTGCGCTTGGTCTGGCCACTCCGACCGCAGTCATGGTGGGTACTGGAGTCGGCGCGGAGCAAGGAATCCTCGTCAAGGGCGGTGCGGCCTTGGAGACTGCCACAAAGATCACGCACGTTGTGCTGGACAAGACTGGCACACTGACCATGGGTAAGATGAGCGTTGCTGAGTCGGAGCAGAGTGGCAAGTGGAGTGCTACTCAGCAGAATGTCAGACTCTGGTGGACCCTTCTCGGTCTCGCCGAGACTAGCAGCGAGCATCCCATCGCGAAGGCTATCTTTCTGGGCGCGAAAGAGAAGCTCAAGCTGAGTGCTGATGAGCAGATCGAGGGCAATACGGGTGACTTCAAAGCGACTGTCGGGAAGGGCATCTCCGCAACGATCGAGCCGAGCGCGCCCTTCGAGCGGAAACGGTACAACGTGCTCGTTGGGAATGCTCTATTCCTACGAAAGAGCGGAATCAAAGTTCCGGCGACAGCGGAGGACGAGTACGATGAGGACGCGACAAGAAGGCTCTCAATGTCCGCCGCAGCGTCCTCATCAAAGGCGCAATCTGCTGGAGTCACCACAATCTACGCTGCGATCGACGGCGAGTATGCTGGCTCAGTCGGTCTTTCCGATACTCTCAAAGCTTCCGCTAGAGCCGCCATCTCCGCCTTACACCGCATGAACATCGGCACATCATTAGTCACCGGTGACCAAGCCGCCGCAGCGCACCACGTCGCAGCTCTGGTTGGCATCTCGCCCGAGAACGTCTTCTCCGGCGTCCTCCCTGAAGGCAAGAAGGCCATCGTCACAGACTTTCAACGACAAGGACAGATCGTCGCCATGGTCGGAGACGGCATCAATGACTCTCCAGCGCTGGCCACCGCCAATATTGGCATTTCCCTCGCCAGCGGTACCGACGTCGCCATGGACGCCGCGGACGTTGTGCTCATGAAGCCGAATCAGCTGTTGGATATTCCGGCCTCGCTGCATTTGAGCAAGACCATCTTCCGACGCATCAAGCTCAATCTCCTGCTTTCGTGCATCTACAACGCCGTTGGCTTGCCGATCGCGATGGGCTTCTTGCTACCGTGGGGCATTACTCTGCCTCCCCTCGCAGCTGGTGCCGCGATGGCTTGCTCGAGTGTTACAGTCGTCGTCAGCTCACTGCTGTTGAAGATCTGGAAACGGCCAGACTGGATGCTCGACTCCGATATCGAACCTGAATTGTCGACCTTGAGGAAGATGAGCTTTACGTCAAGAGTCCGGGACTTGCGCGATGTGATTCTGGGGAAGAATCGAGGCGAAGAAGGGGATCGCGGGGCGTATGTGCCTTTGGAGGATATTGAGGCGGTCTAAAGTGTTCTTCTCCTTCGGTGTGGCTACTTTGCGATTCAGCGGCATATGTTTACGAGGAGACGAGTCGGGTTGTGCGGAAGTGCATTGTTTGGATACTCGGTATATCGATAGCCTGTCGCTATGGACCTATCATTTGAACGCGAGAAGTGTTCTCGTTCAATGTCCAAATGTGACTGCGCGGATTCTTGGAGCACTGCAATTTGAGCTTCGAGTGAAAAGTACGAATGTTCTCGGCCCCTGACGTTGGGAGGGTTGAGCGTAGCTCGAAGTGGCTTGCATGTCTTTGTCCGGTCTCAACCCGTTGCTCCGCCTGCATGAACTTCGCCGTGTTGTGCGGATGCATCGGAACGACAGCATGATAGATTTGTCGGAGTTTGAGTTGGGTGCTTCGGTCTCAATACCATACCTATGGACCTCCGGCACGTAATAAGTTGAGGTGGATTTCCTCACTGCAGAAGACGGGAGGGGACGTTGGAGCACAAGGTTTGGCCCTGCCAAGACGTCACCGGACCCTTTGCTGCAGGGCTGCGTCACTGGAGAGGTCAAGTGAATGTCGGGACCACGCGCCGCGGCGCCAGATCTCGAATGGGTGTCTTGCAGAAGGAGCGTGTTGGTGACTTGGATGCGCGCGTGGCTGGGACTCCTCGCAGGACCTGTGACTTTTCCTTCGTCCTCTCTTTCTTCGACATACTACTTCTCTGACCGAGCCTTACATTCGGCATTCTACGGCGCCGCTACCTCACAAACCCGTGCACGATATGGCACGAACACGCCGCGCCAGGGAGGAGATCGCAGACTCTTGGGAGGATGTTGGCAATAGCGCAGATTCAAGACCGGACGACAACATCTACGGCGAAGACGAAGAGCGCGATGAGTTAGGCAGCGAGTACCAAGCGCGAAGTGCAAGACGAGACGACCATGTCGAAGCACCACGCCGCCGGTCATTACGATCCTCAGTGGAGCCAGAACTGGTCATGCCTTCCTCTCCCGATGCCGCACCTCGAACTCGCCTCTCAACGACACAACGTGCCAACACACCACACTTCCGCCTCAATCAACGCAGCTTAACGAGCGACGCTGGAGATATCAGGAAGAAGCAGCGTACCACAACCCCGAGAATGAGGATGTCAGATCGAAGCATGACTAGTGATGCTGGCAGGATGAACGGATCGAGGATGAAAGAGCAGCATGATGCGGACTACGACAGCGATGGAGAGGAGGTGACTGGTTCACAATACCCGGCGATGATCTGGCGGCGCATCGTTCGACCGCTGCTGAGATACTTCACTGATGTTGTGGGATATGCTCTACATCAGGTCAAACCTATGCTTGGGTGGGCACTGCTGATTTATGCGTTGGCTGCTGTGCTCGTGTTCGGCACGGGGTTCCTCACCAACAGCATCCACAATGCTTTGTCGCCGGTCTGTCGCCTACCGTTCACATCGCACCTATCATTCTGTCCTTCAAAGAGTGCGGGAGAAGTCCATGGCACGGCAGAGTTCGACAAGCTCGTGCAGGCGCAGGATGCTTTCCAGGATGTTCTGGCCAGCACATCAATTGGCGCAAACCTCCCGCTGGACATGAAGCGAAGTGAAGCCAGCATTCGAGACCTGAAGCATGTGGTAGAGTACTCGAGTCTCCCATCCAAGAACGAGCTGGTATTCGAGTTCGGAGGCTTCATCGACACCGCACGTCAAGCATCGCAAGACCTCAGCCGCTTCAACTCTCGCATTGGACGAGCTGTCGACCACATTCTCTCCACAAATCGCTGGACTCTCAGCGTCATTGACGGCGTCTCGGAAACTGAAGCGTCCCGCGGCGCGATCTCGAAGTGGATGGGCAAGAACCTCAACATCTTCTCTCCATTCCAACCGGTCAGTCTCTCGCGCGATGTTCTCCTCGATCAGTATCTCCGCCACACCAGCGCCGTGGAAGAGCAAATTCTCAACCTCATCGCGGAAGCCTACGCGCTACGCGACATCCTTGAGAACCTTGACGGCCGTCTCGATGTTATAGCAGGCATCGCAACGCGCGATGGGATCAAGACTGAAATGAACAAAGACGAGCTATTTGCAACACTCTGGACCAAGCTAGGTGGCAACCGATCTTCCGTCTCGAAGATCAACCAGCAGTTGGAGCTCCTTAAAAATGTCAGCGCATACCGGAGACAGGCTTGGGGACATGTCACGGCCACACTGCTCAAGCTTCAGGAGATTCAGGCGAGTTTGGAAGATCTGAGGGAACGGGTCGCGATGCCCGAGACCGTGGGCACGGTCAAGGTGCCGTTGGATGTGCACATTGAGAACATCAACCGTGGAATTGAGCGGTTGGAGAATCAGAGGGACAGCTCGAGGAAGTTGGAGGCGGAGAACTATGCTAGGATCGTTGGAAAGGCGGAAGCGAACGAGAAGAAGTCGCTTGGTGGCAATGAACTATGAGTGATTATTGTGCCGAAGAGATTTTGAATTTGTTCATCGTCTGGGTTTGTTGGGAGCAGGGAGGCAAGGCGGAATGATTTTTGGAACTGCACTTGAATTGATGAATTTACCAGATACATTGGCCAGACGACAGCAGATAGCACGAGCTCAGCGAGCATCGATTATGCGGGCGTTGGGTGTTCTCAAGCGAATGATACCCCTCACGCCTGCACGAAATGTACGACCAGAATTGCCATCCACCTTTTCCACGCCTTCAGCGCATGCTTTTTAGTCTTCCGCCGGCAGACCGAGGATGTCGTAGCTCAACTTCCACAACTTCTCGGCGGCCTCGTCGTCGTAGGCACTCTTGCTATATCCCGACATGGACGTAGCACCCTCGATGCTGCCAAGAATCGATGGCGCCTCCACGGCCCCCTCTTCACCGACGTCCCCCAGGTACCGGCCTCCATTTTTGCCTTCAAAATGTGGCGACACAGCGGCCCATACCGTAGTGGCGGCACCTTGCTCCGGAGTCTTGAATACGTGGCCGACCTTGTCGACTTCAATCGTCTTCCAATCCGAGTCGTCCAAGTGTCGACCGAGCTCCGTCATGATGCCGCCAGGGTGGATACTCAAGCCGTGCAGGTTTCGAGGTATGTGGCCTAAGTCCGGCTTATGAACGAGCTCATCACACCGGATCCGGGCGGAAAGAGGCTATGCTCGAGTCCAATGTCCAGAGTGTGCATCCTGTGCAGGCACATAGCCGTGGTTCACGTCTGCTGCACTAGCGTGGTTTGCTTCTCCGTACCCGAAGTTCAACCGGTTCACAGAAGAGTTTGAAGACACCACGGCACGACAACTCTTCGCTTGACACATGGCATTCTCATTCGGTTTCGCCACCGATGGTGCAAGTGATGATGAAGATGCCGTGCCCACAAGTCAGCAATCAACGCCTGTCGCTGCCGCTCATGCAGAAGTAGCAGCCAAATCGCACAAGCTGGAGGATCTGGTAGGTACGCCAAATTTTCTGCAGTGTCTCTTTGTCTGCACTTAAGATACGGCAATGCATTAATGGGCAGCTGCCAATGCTGCATGCTTCGGTGATCGTTCCCTTCGTCTTGCTGACAGCTATCTTGCACAAATCTAGCTGTTGACGTTGCCCGAGCGGTTGAGCTACAGCACCGTGCGCGTTGAATCTCCTCTGGGCAAAGTCATATACCTCCCACGCCGGGAGCTGTTCGATGTCCGAGTTCAATTGCTCCAAGACGTGTCGACTGACAATGACAACGTGATTGACCGAATCGAAAATTCGGACATTCGAGCAGGCGTCTATGAGGGAGGCTTCAAGACGTGGGAATGCTCTCTCGATCTTGCGAGCCTTTTGCTCGACCGCGGCCCTCGGAAAGATATCGATGAGCTTACACGATGCGACCAAATCGTCGAAGTCAGTATCCTCTCGGACAAGCAGCTGTACAAGGCTGACAAAACTCCAGCTGGGCTGCGGAACTGCTCTACCTACTCTCACCTTGTTCAGACATGCACTACTGAACGAAGCCCCAGGGTTGACTTTCACGCTGGCCGACTACAACGAGGAGGTCCTACGACTTGTGACTCTGCCCAATGTGCTCCTGACATGGGCCGCGAGTACGCCCGGAACCGATTTTCCACACTCCGACACCGACGGAACGAGCAATGGCGACCTAGAGCTTACAGCAGACCTTCTTCAACGCTTCACAGAGGATCTGACCAGCAAGAGAATGAACCTCAACTTCATCTCAGGAGCGTGGTCGCCAGATCTAGCAGGCCTCATTCCTACATCAGCACCGGACATGGGCTTCGTAGTTTTAGCAGCCGAGACGATCTACAGTCCTGCCTCGACGGATGCGTTTGTAGACCTGCTGGTACTGCTTCTCAAGCGAGTACAGATGTCGAAAGCTATGCTGGGTGCGAAGAGGATATACTTCGGTGTTGGCGGTTCGGTCGACGGGTTGAAGGAAGCGTGTCGAGAGAAGGGAGCGGTTGCATCCGAGATTGAAAATCATGGCGTGCAAGGCATGGATGGAGGTGTTGGTCGAGCTCTGGTCGAAGTTCAAATGGCTTAGCCGTCCGTGGAGTTCCTAAGCACACCTCAAGCTACCTTATCCTGGCCTCCAGAAATTATACCGGGTCATCGACTCATCGTTCGAGGGCGAAGGCCGAGCTCTTCCGCTGAAGGCTGGACCTTGCCTTGCATGCAGCGCACCGCCATGACCTTGCGATTGTTGTAGGGACAGCTTTGTTGAAATCGTTTCGAAATTGTCGTCGGAGATTCCACCTCATCTCCCGAACAAAAGCGCGGGCGACGGGCGCTGCCGTCAAAGAGGTCTCGACGCCTACCTCGTGTTGAACCAATCAGTGAGGACTGACCCTGTCAGTTCAACAACACGACGCCCACCCCATGCCACTCTCTCCGCAACCTGAACTCCGCGCCTCTCCCTTCTTCACGATTCACCATGTCCAACTGTGTCTAGTCGCTCGTTTTGTTATTCTGCTTCCCATCCCCACGATTTCTACTGCACTCGCTTTGGAGCACTTCCGGACATCTTCACGATCGAGACTCGACTGGATTGCGACCGCGCGGCGTCCCGGCATCCGAACAAGGAGAGCGCACGAGCAGGCGAAGAGCCTGAGCAGGAGTACAATAGCAGAAGAGATTGCGTCCACGGTGGCGACCTCACGGCAGCCGCGAACATGGACACGCGCAATATCTTCAAGCGATGCGTACAATGTCCGACCACTACGCCAACATGTCCTTCATGTCCGAAGAGCCAGATCTGCTCGCTGGTGCCCGCAACCTGCGAGCAGTGCTCATACATGACCTGCATCGCAAACCCTGTCCCGGCTCCTCCGTCCAGCAAGACCAACGTGGGAGGGATCGCAGGCGGCGTAGTAGGCGGAATGGCTTTCATGGCTCTGGCTATATTCTTCCTCTGGCGATTCTGGATCAAGAAGAGGAGGGAGCAACAAGAGCTGGAAGCGGAGGAGTGGGAGGAAGATGAGATCGATCAGCAGAAGGGAACGGATCGCAGATTCACGGCGATGCGCGCGGATAATGCTTCGACACGGACAAGAGGCTCCATCGCGAACAGTATTCTCAGTCGGGCGAGCAACATCATTCAGATCGCGTACATCCCCGGAGTCATGAATCGCAACGGGTCCGGACACAACAGCGTTGCTCCAGTTCCGCCGATCCCAGCAGCCTATAGGAATGCACCACCGAAAAGTCCTCTCAGCGGAGAGAATGATGCATTGTTCTTCCGACCTGGCGATCTCCGTGGCAGCACATACTCTGGAAACTCTTCGCTACGATCTGGCAACCGCGATACACAATACACTCGACAATCAATCACACCATCCTTGGCTCGGTCGTCTATGATGTCGGGTCACTCAGATGTCTACCGAGATGATGCTACAAGCGAGCCTATGCCTGCTCTGACAGTGACGCGCGCGGCGCCGCGAATGGTGTCGGTCAAGTCATCTGCCACCTCACCCTCGGAGTCCATCAACTCGCCTCCTCCGTCGCTACCGAGCAGCGTGAAAGTCATGATCCCAGGACAGGGAAATGCTGCAAATTCGAACTCTGCGCAAAGCGTGCGTGCAAAAGCTACACAGATCACTGTCGGCAAAGCCAAGGTCGGAAAGAATACTCCCAATACAAATGCAAGCGATGCGTCCACGGCTCCGTCATCGCAATTCACGCCCGCAACTTCATCTCCACTGGTCTCGATTTCCGCCGACGACGACGACGAGGAGGAGGAGGAGGAGGAGGAGGAACACTCCCGCGCTCGGCAGAGCCTAGGCACGGAGCCGATGCAATTCCCGCTGCTACCTCTCATTCAGCCCTCCGAAAGTCCCTTCTTCGATACATCAGAAACACAATCTAGTAATGCATCGCCCGCCGGAAACAAACCAAATCCATACGCGACGATGGCTTCATCGGTACGGAACAACCCGGACCGACCAAACCGCTCCTCTCGAGGTCCATCGGGTCTCAGCGCTGTCTACGAAGAGAGCACTAAAAGCAATAAAACGGCCGGACGTGGTTCCGAGAGCGAGGGAGAGGGCTCTGCAGCGAAGCCCGCGGGAGGCGGTCCTTTCAGTGATGCGCACGCAACGAAATGAGAGGGAGTGATATGATCTCGAGACAGGCCGGAAAGAAGGCTTGCAGATCTCGAGTAAAAGAAGGATGACGGGAAGGATTTTAGCGAGCAGGCTCGGCTCGAAACGACACGAGGCACGAGTTTACGCTGGCGTTACGGTTTCAAAGCGGGCTCTTTTGACGGCTCGGAAGGACCTTTGGTATTTGCGAAGGATTGAGATATCGTCCGGTTTGGATGCCGTTGCTTATGTGGCGATGAACTGCTTTGCTTCGCTTCTCATGTTGATGAAATCTTTACTGAATGTAGCGAACGCGCAGAATGGAACGACAGCTTCTTCTCTTCGACATTCTCATTGGTACGGAATTGTAGCAGACAAGACGCCGTTCTATAGACTTAAAGAAGGCAAGATTAACATCTTGTCAAGCGCAACATGCCTGGAGAATCCATGGATCGGAGTCGCTTTCTGAAAGAGTACGTTCTAGACGCTGAGACGGAATCCACCATCAATGGGCCCCTGCCACCCACTGTCGAGCTCAGAAATGGGGAGAAGAAATCAGTGTGATAGATCTGAAGGACGAAGCACCGAAGGGACGTTCCGGCACCGCAGTGCGACGATGGCTCTCAGTCCGGACAACAAGTTCCTGATCATTGCTCAAAACGCGATCATCCGAGTTTACAGCTACGGGACCAAGGAGCAGGTCGCTGAGCTCGTCGGCCACACTGGTAACGTGGGCAAGCTCATATTCGCCCCTGTCCCAGAGATAGGAGCATATGCACTGCTGTCTCAAGGCGGCGACGAGGAGGACTTCAAAGCGAGAGACTCAATCGTCATGTGGCATCTCGACTCGGACGGGAAGCAAATCGAAAGGAAGATGCCCATGGCCGTGCAAGGCCTAGCAGACAAGTCTATCGAAGCGATTGCAAACGACCTCGCGAACCACCACGAACTCGACATTGATGCCATCAATCGGATGAGGCTTGGATTCGTGGAGACATTAAAAAAAGCGGACGTCCAGAATCGAGCCTCCGACCTGCACGTTCCATCTTACAACCCTCAGCTCATCAGCTGTGACGGCAAAAGCGTCCTGCTGATCGAGCACGGTGAGAGTACTCAATCAGGTATGCGACCAAAGGAGGAACTGCCGCAAGTCGTTATCCGTCCCTTGGCCGATATCAGTCGGATCTCGATCCGTTTGATGGGCCACACCGATACGATCATCTGGGCGTCTTGGTCGCCTGTCGATCCGCGCACCATTGCCACCGCTTCCTGGGACGGCACGTATCGCATTTGGAATGCAGAGACAGGGGAGTGTCGACATGAGATTGAGAGGCCTGAGAAGAGACAGAACTGGGCAGGTGCATTCTCACCGGATGGAAAGTATGTCTTGCGTTCGGGAACGGACGATGTCGCGGTGTACGAGGTCGACACTGGGAACAAGATTTCAGAGCTGCAGCGTGAGGGTCTCGCAGCCTGGGTCTGCACACTAGCATGGTCGCCCAGCGCAGACGAGATCGCGCTGGAGAACAGTGCTTCTGTCCTCCTCTGGCGACCTTTTGCTGACAGAACGGGCGATGAGTTCAACGATGTTGTCAAGATGAAGTCGGAAAGCCGAATCATGACAATGTTCTTGAACTTCATGCGGATTGAATGGCTAGGTCGACGAGGGCAGAAGTTGGCCGTGAGGCTGAGCGAAGGAACGTGGTTTGAGCGACCCTTTGGCGTGGAGATGGACTCCTTCAGCACGAGTTTTTTGTACGTCGAGGAGACGGAGACCTTCTTGTCGTTGGATGGCGATTGGAAGATCCGTGAGTGGAGATTGGACTGAGTGCTTTTCAGGCCACTCTCGATTTTGTTTTCCGAACGCTGCTTCACCGTGGATGCGATCGCTACGGTTCATGCATTGAAATGGATGTGATGCTGCAGTAATCGCTGTTTGATTCATTACTGTTCATTACTGTACTCCTTAACGCAGTCGCTGCTTCTGACATCACTTGAGCTAGCTGTTGCCCGTTGTGTGTCGCATTACCACTAATCCGCCACCTGCTGGCGTCTACCGTGGACTCCTCTTTCTTTTCGACTTCCAGTCCATCTGATCGTTTCGTGTTCTCGCGTTTCCACCTCGATCGATCCTATCCGCCCGACTTTCTTGATCGGAATCGTGCCAACAATGCTCCCATGAAACAAAGAACGCCTCGCTAAAAACACTCCATCACGCTGCTCCTCAGCTTTGCAACTCTGAATGACCTCCTCGACCGAGACCAAAAGTCCCAGTCCCCGTCTCACCATCATTCAACTCAAACGAAAACGCCCTCCTCAACGTCTTCTCTCTCTCAACTTCGACCACCTCTTCTGGCCTGACAACCTCGGCCAATTTACTACCCTTCCTCACTTGTCTCCCTTCCCCTCCAACGTTAGTCTCAACTCCATTGTACACCTTCTCCCTCCAAGCCAACGCCTCCTTCTCACTCAAACTGCGTCCATCCTTCTCCCTTACTACCGGCATATCGCCCGGCATCTCATGAATCTGCGCATCCCGGCCATCGGCTTCGCTGATCTCTGAAATCGGGCTGAACAGTGTCATTGTGCCGGTATGGCTGCTATGTGTGCCTTCACCGGCCGAAGGCGTGGTGGGTGTTACGGGTCCGCCGAGGGCGCCGGAGAGGTAGAACGCTGGACTTGATGGACTGGAGGATACAGAGCCGCCAACTATGCCTGGACCGCCGCCTTCGAGTTCGGCTTTGGGAGGGAAGGCGTCGCTGTAGGTCGCTGGCTGGTGGTGAGGAGTCTTTTCACTGTCCGTGTCGGAGAGGTGATGGTGCCGCGTTGAGGCGTTGCGTTTGTGGCGGCGAAGGATGAAGATTGTGATTGCAGCGATGATGGCAATGACGGCGATGGCAGCGATGGCGATGCCGGCTTTGGCGCCGGTGGTGAGATTGGAGTTGGAGGACGAGGTATTGGAGGTAGAAGTGGGATTGCCCTTGTAGTCGCGAGATGGTAGCATGGCGACGAGGCTTTGTTCCGCGGATGAGTCCCAGGAGACTTGAGAAACGTTGAATGTAGCGGACTCCCAATTGACGGAGAGGTAGGCTTCTTGGAGCAAAGTGCGGCCTAGGGTGTATTGAGTCGCATTCTGAGCTCGTTGGAGAGGAAAGTAGCGCGTGTCGTTTGCAAGGCCTCTGTATGGTGGTTTAGCGGTGAGGTCAAATGCAGCATATGGAAGGCTGATTTGAGTAGTCTGCCCACCCGTGAGCTTCTGGCCGAGGCTGAATGTGACAGTCGCATCGCGGTCGAGGAGGGATTGATGTAAGGTGTCGTTGACGAGGTAGAGATTCGTGACATTGTCGTAGACGAGGCCGAACTCGGACTCAAAGAGCCCGCAGGATTCTTCTGGAAGCCATATGTGAGGGATCGTGCTGTCGACGTAGGCGTAGATTGGTTCGGGAAGGAGTTCTGTGGCCACCGGGGAAGAAGAGACATTAGATGGTGTACTGACAGATTGAATGGCAACGACAATGTCTCGATCGTTGTCCACTCCCAACGTCCATTCGACTTCGTTCTCGACAAACTTCGACGCATCGTATCCTCCTAGTGTGAGAGAGGCCAGCACTCCAGTCGAGCGATATGGAGCACCCGCTGTGTATCCAAAGGAGACACTCGGAATCAGCTTCTCCTCCTTCAGCAACGCCATATACGACGGACTCTGGGTATTGAAGTCGGTGAAGTTTGTCGCCTTTGGATTGACACCAAACATGCCCAAGTAAAAGTCCTCCACCGCGAATGTACCCACAGTAGTATTCTTCAATGTTGGTCCTCCTTCGCCCTGCCCTCCCAATCCCACTGCATCGTATCCGTAGATCGCATTGCCCGTGTATCCCAAATTCCTCTCAATCCACAGATCATAGATGCCAACCCGATCGAAGCTCGTTGAAGCGTTCGAATCAAATGTCCAACCTCTCGACTCCGCGCATGCGGTCTGTGATGCTGCTGCTTGACAGCCTTGTGGTAGAACAACCCATGTTTGATATCCTGCTGTTGAAACCAATGTCCGTACGTTTTGTGCTGGATTGCCCACGCGGAGAGTGAACGTCGACCACGCGCCATCTATGCCATCCCAGTTCTGGTCCGGGTTGATCGATATGGGTGCGAGGATTGGGCTGTTATCCTCCTCGCGGGTATCGAGTCTCTCGGCGGTGGCATGGCTCGCTGCAAAGGCAAGGACAAGCAACGCGGTTGGCAATTGCAGTAGACGGCGAAGGAGAGTGCGCTCCATGGCTCTTTACCAGAGCGAGTCAGACTCGGACAAGGGTGGCTCGATCACGGCAAAGTTTCGATGCGACAGGCCAGGACGACGAGACGCCTGTGTCGAAGATTCGTCGTGAGTATTGTCACGGAAGAGATAGCATTGTTGCGGGGAAACGAACGAACGAGTGATGACCAGAACGACAGCAACGAAAGATGGGCAACGGACAACCAACGACTCCTCGCGATCCTCCCGTCCAAGCCACCGGCGATAGAATATACCACATGGGTGGGATGCAGGAGAGCTCCTCAGCCGTTGATCGACATGGACATGATCAGAACATCACCGGAATCCTCCCAAGACGGCCACCTCCGACTTCGCTTTTCCCCATCTGGTCGTTCTCCGAGGGAGATAATGGATTACGATGTGATGTGACGAGTGCGACTGGAAAGTCTCCTTGCATGCTCGGTAAGTACCTCTTCTTGCCGTGTTTCACCACCGTGTAGCACCCAAGGCACTCGGCGAAGGATTCTCGCTAAGAAGATGGCGGACTGGGCATCCCATTGAATGCATTCGCAGATGCGAGAGAGGAAGAGCGAAGATGGGACGACGACGACGACGACCACGAAGGAGGATAAGCTCTCCAAAGGAGCATGCCTTAAGGGATCTCTCGTTCCCGCTGCAGACCATCCGATGGCAAACATCAACGCGCGTACCCTCCAAGATACGATACAGTCAAAGATCAGAATGCTTTGATCCTTTCGCCGCCAGCCGATCATGGCACGACTCGGCCAAGACTCAATAGACGCGACAACTCGGCACCTCACAACAACTCCTCATCCACTCTTGGATCGAGACCCTCGTCCGTCAATTCACCTCCCTTCTCCAACATCAGAAACGCAATCGACGGTATTTGAGAGTTCGACTGTGAGATGTTCGGGTGAGCATTGCGACAACAGCTCCTGCAGGCCAACATACGTACACCTACCCTCTTCAGCAGTGCCCTCTTCCAAGCGTGTCTCGTATGCAGTGGCCCACGCCATGTACGGCGAGCATTGCTACGGTCGCATCATGCTTCTCTTCAATACCCAGGAACCCCCGCCGACCCGCCAACACACCCGCACCACTACTGCCGTGTCACCGACTCGTGACCAACCTCGAGAATCCATTTTCGCACGCCACGGCGCATCGTCGGTCATTGACTGTCCGGCACTGCATTGAAAAGCTGCAAGTCAGCATATCGGACGATGCTGTCTCATGGCAGCCAATCCCGCAAGGGTGAACGTACGAACCGATGCCTTGATTTTTCTGGGAGCCGCGGAATGTCGTTTGTACTGCGTCTATTTTTCGCCCGTCCCGAAGGATCTCGGCTTGCAGACTGCGAATGCGGTACGACACGGACACGCCGTTCGATTGTGCGATGATGGTCTCGTTGCTTGTGCTGCCCTCACCACGCTCGTGTGTACACGACTCACACACACATGCGGGATCCAGAAATATAGGCGAGATTCATGCACACGCCCTTGCTAGCCTGGTGCCCTTTCCCTGGAACGTTGCTGCGCGGACCTCGTCCAAGGTAACGTGCCTTTCCTATGATCTCCCACAATTCAGTGTTCAGACAACATCTCGTCAAGTCATTACCATTCATCGGCCGTAGGAATCTTCAGCGTTTCATCCGAGCTCGCCGAACAGGCGTGCTACCCTCCACAGTTTTCTTCGCACACCGATACAGCAGTCGTTCCATTCCCGATCGTCCCAGAGACATGCCCCACGAAAGCGACTATTCTCCATATCCACCGACCGGAAGCCGTTGCCTGCTCATCAGCATCTGGCACGCTCACCATTCATCTATGCTGTGACACATCACCTGCTTACTGGCCGACCACCACCGTCTGGCACTGCAATGTCATGCCAGCAAACCTCTACATTGTGCATTGATCTGGATTGATCCTATGCTACTACTCACGCATTCACTTGATTTATCCTTTGAACAGAGTTCTGAGCTAGCTTGCGCCTAGTCCTCATGCTGAAGGCGTACATAGCGCTAGCCTTTATTGGCTGTGCTGCGTCAGTGGAGATACGAAGAGGACCATATGAGGTCCGGCACTTGGAAAGGAGGAATGATACCGGCGTGTATCGGACTGCACGTTCGACAGTCTCAAATGCGTCCTCGGCGTCGAGATTGAGCGATCTCTCGGATCAACCACCACTGTCCGCAACAAGAACTGCAACGAGCAGCGCCAATAGCCAGGACGAGACCCATTCCTCATCCTCATCATCACGGCCAGTACGGACCACAGAACCAGGTACAATACCCGCAGTCAACGCCACTGTTTCATCGGGATCATCGTCGGCCTCAACGTTGCGCTCAACAGCAGCTGCAGAAAACACACCATTGTCTAATGCGTCACTCACGAAGGATGCCATGCAGTATACCTCACTTGATAGAATAGCATCGATACCAGCGACGGGACTCACTCCAAATCTCGCAAATGGCACATCCCGATACAATTCATCAATAGCATCGCCATCGATACTCCCGGCCACGGTGGAGGCTGTCCCTTCATCAGACTACACATATATCTCATCTGGATCCCGACTTTATGCGACCGGAACTTCTGATCTGTTCGCCAATATATCGAACGGAACCAGAATCTCCTCGGGCTACCATCCTCATGTCACTGCCACCTACCGACCTACTGGATATGTAGGACCTCGACCGAACCAGACCTGTGGTGGAGCTACCGTCAACATCGTTGGAGCCTCTCTCGACTGGTGGTATAGAGAGACGTACACCCAAGTCGATTCAACGTTCGTCGTGCAGCTCGACGACAAGAACTCATCGACAGCATGGACTCTGCTGCCAGCCACTTCAGCCTTCGATGTTACAACCGCTGTGGCCAACCCGACATGTCTTTCTTCCACTGGTCTCAATCCTAGTGTCAACGAAACGGAAGTCCTGTATTCCTGCGTTGATACTCCAACTCCCACCGCTGTGGCCACGACGACACTCGAACAAACAGCATACAAGGACATTGATGTCACTACGTCGCGAGGAGATATTCCTGATGTCGTGACCACTCCAACACCAGCTGCTATAACGGTCGCCGACAATTCTGCCACTTACTCGGCCGGCACTCCGTTCGTTCACTTCTCACATTATGAAGTCGTGAGCAAGCGGCCGTTCCGCTATGGTCACGGTCGTGTTGGATGCGCCGAGACGACGAGAGTACATACATTGTCTACTGCGGGGAGTTTCGAGTACACTGGCGGCGATGTTGACGGGTCATATGCCGCCGTTGCTGGCGACTTGCACCAGATGGTACTCGGCGATCTCGGCGAGCACACGGCAACCGCCGGTTCATTCGTAGCGGAGCCAACGGTCGTCGTGGTTGTCGAGAAGATCGTGGCCGCCGCGAGGATGTTCAAAGCCATGCTTCAACCATCTCAGGCAGTGCTCGAGCTGCCATCGGCGACTCTGCCACCTGATATGTCTGAAGTGCCAATCACACCCACAGAGGCGGGCACGACCTGGGCGCCGGTCGCGCCTCACATCGAGCGAACGGCGAGCGAGCTGGTGGTGCCGACTCCCAAACCGACCATAGCAACGACGACAAAAGTCAATAGTCCATTTGTTGCGCATGTTGAAGGTCACGATATCACCCTCGCCATTCCAGTTGATCGTGCCACGCCTCAAGCAGTCGTGACAGCAGTTTACAATGGTGCGACCGTCACTGCTACCGCTGTTAAGAATGGTGGAGGAGATTTTGGAGGCATCGTCTCTGCCGTGGCGGAGGTAGCTCGACCGGACAATGCCTTGGAGGTCCTTAGGAATGCTCAGCTTGCGTACTCGAAGCCGAACAGGATTGCTCAAGCGATTGCTTCCGCGATGGGCGACACGAGCGGTAACAGACCAGCTAGACCACAACAGGCTCCCATCTTGGCCATTGGAACTTCGGTTTTTACTGCGTCCGCAGCTGGCGGTGGTGGGAAAGCAGTAATAATTGGTGGACAGACTCTGTCTGCAGGAGGACCTCCAATTACTGTTGGAGGTACACCAGTCTCACTCGCCCCAGACGCAACAGAAGTGGTTGTTGGAACTTTGGCCTTCAAGATCGACACTACTCCCAACCCAGGCATGGTCGCCAACATACCACTCATCACTGTCGGATCGAGGACTATCACGGCCAACGCAGCCACGCAATTCAGACTGGCCGGAACTATCCTCACACCAGGAGGTACCGCAGTCGTTTCCGGCACAACAGTTATTCTAGGATCCCACGCAAACCGAGTTGTGATCAATGGGCAGACATCCTCCATCTCTCCTCCAGCGATAACCCCAGCACCTCTCATCACCCTGGACGGAACAATTTACCAGGCCAACATCGGCACAACTTATGACATTTCCTCTCTCTTTCTCACCCCAGGCGGCGCTATCACCGTCTCCGGAACCACCATCTCCCTCCCTCTGACCGGTTCGGTCCTTTTCATCAATGGCCTCGCCCAACCCACAGCCCTCGGCGGACTGCAACCAAATATCCTCCCAACCATTACCGCCCCACCGGCGCTCATACTGAATGGCAACGCCTACATGCCCAACGGTGCCGCAGCCTATCTCGCCTTCTCGCAGACCCTCACGCCGGGCGGCCGCATCACCTATACCAATTCCCTCGGCGGAATCGAAACCGTTTCTCTCGACGCATCTCTGCGTACGCTGCTCCACATCTCCGACTCACAAACCCGCACATCTCTCCTGTCACCTATCGGCGCAGCACCCAATGGTGCACCTGTCCTCACTATTCACGGCTCAACTTACACAGCGCAAGCTTACTCTCCTGGTATGGGCGCCACGTATATCATCGCCGGCCAGACTCTCTCTGCAGGTGGTACAATCCTGCACACCCTACCCTCAGGCGAGACGGAAACAATCTCCCTCCTGCAACCCGGCACCGCCCTCGCCATTACAGACTCAGAAGGCCATGTGACCACTTCTACAGTCCCGGACGCCTACGCCGTGCTGCCCACTTCCCCACCACTGCTCACTCTTGGAGATGAAATATTCGCGGCGATCAACCCCGGCGCAACGTACATCATCGATGGACACACTTTCGTCCCGGCGGGAAACGAGGAGACAGTGACGGTAGACGGACGAACATACCACGTCAGTCTAGCGGCTCAAGCGACTGCTTGGGAAGTGAGTGAAATTGGAGCTGCAGGTGGGACGAGGACGGAGGCGTTGTTTCCGGCGAGGATGACGGGGAGTACGTTTGTGAACTCTGCGGAGGCGATGCAGGGGTTGGCTGTCGAGACTGGTGCTGCGGGCAAAATTGGCGGTGGCGGTGGGAATGGAGGAGTGGCTGGTGATGGAGACGAGAACATAGGGAGCGGCTTGGAGGTGGAGAGATGGGTCGCGAGCGGTGTCGTTGTCGGGACGACCTTTCTTCTCGCGGTTTGGCTCTGATTAGCCTTGGCTCGAAAGCTTTCCTTTGAACCAATCTCACGACATCAACGATATGACGAATATGGAAGAGAATACAAGAATGGTGGCGCTGGGGAGAAAACACCGAAACGAAATGACAGAACGTAATCTGGGACGAACAGAACACAGGCGACACACAGGACGGGAGCGGAGAATCAGAGCGAAGGCCACTCAGAGGCTCTGGCTCAGATATGGAACGATTGGACGATTGTACGAGATAATGTTGGATCAAAGAGGAGTTTAACGGTTTCGATACTCCATCATGAGTCTTTGACTTTTCTATTTCCATCACTCGAAATTGACCGGATGCCAGCGTTGCTCAGCAGACTGATATGCGGCTTCACCACATTTCCCACATCATCTCAACCTTCCCTCTCACTGCTCTGTTCCCTTTCCTCTTTAGCCGCTCACTCCGCAACAGGGAACCCGATCCCTAACAACATCGCCGGCTCATCAATGCTATGATGCTGATAACTCAAAATCCCCACCCCACCCGGCTCCATCATCAAACTTAGTGGGAATTCCAAGGGATAACCCAGCCACCGCTTTGCGAACGCTCGCGTGAGATGGCCGTGGGCGACGATGATTACATCCTTGGGTTCCGAGGAGGTCATGTGTTCGGCATGGAAGGCGCGAATCGTGGAGATGATGGCGTCGATACGGGACGTCACCTGAGCGGGTGACTCGCCGCCTTCACAGCCATCACGCCAGATGTCCCATGGCTTCTCCGTGTCGAGACCTTTTGCCTTGCGTTTGGCGCGGATTTGGTCGGTTTTGATGCCTTCATACTCACTAAACGCAGGTTAGCCAATGCCTGCATCGTGACCGCTTCGCGCCTGGGAGGGAAAAAAGGCATACCCATAATCCCACTCTGCTAAACCTTCTTCGATCTCATACCCCTCCGTTCTCCCGCTCAACAGCTCATACGTCTTGATCGCTCTCCTGCGAGGGGAGAGGTATACTTTTGCGACTTTCGCCGGGTCGATGAGTTTTCCTGGACCATAAGCCATCCGGCCTGTAGCTGTGACTTGTGCTTCGCCGTGGGAGGTCAATGGAATGTCGGTTTTTCCGGTATATTGGCCGGACTTGGACCACTCTGTCTCGCCGTGGCGGAGGATAAAGACACGAGGAGTCGAGGCGTCTTTGTCGGGCATGGTTGCTTTTCTCGATGTCTCGGAGGGTATTATTGTCTCTTGTCCTCCGGTCGAATCGTGGTTTTGCGTTTAGTATCGCCAATGTCAATGCCATGCATGCGATATCGTACATCAGACCTGGCAGAGCTCAGTCAGCCATCTCCCTGTCAGAGATGTCGATGTAAGAGGCTAAATGGCATGGCACGCCCTTTCCTCTCTGAACGACGCTCGGACCATGTACTTCACGAGACCAAACCCAAACCCAAACCCACCTCACTTCGACTCTTGACCCTTCCACTTCCTCGGACATTCACTCACGATTCCACTAGCAGGGGCATCGATCAAGCTAGCTGGCTGTGCATCGATCGAGAGCATCTCGTCTTTCAACTCTGTGAGATCTTCTGACCATCACCTGCGAAAGCAACATAATCCATCCATTGGATCATCGCCCCCATCGTCCAGATCGACGACTTCGAAACAAGAAACAGGACATCTTCATCGAGACCATTAACATCATGGCGCTCAATTGGAATCCTCAAGATGCGCTCGCGTACCTCCGCGACACTGTTTCATCCTTCCGGCCCGAGCAGATCATCGTCGACCTCCGCGCCCACCTGCGCAGTCCCATGAGCAACGTCAACCGCATCGCTCCAGCCGGCATCGTCTCAATCTGCTTCTTCATCGCCATCTTCACTATCCTCCTCTATCGACATCTCGATTACACCTCGGACCAGAACCCGACCGACCGCTCCGGTGTGGTCCACAACCCAGATGCTCCTCCCATCCCGCCTCCAACCGAGATCATTTCCATGCGTATCTATCCCATCAAATCCTGCCGGGGCATTGAAATCGACAGTACCCGTCTCCGCAAGACCGGTCTCACCCTCGACCGGAATTGGATGTTCATCGGCCTCTCCGACCGCACTTTCCTCACCATCCGCGGCGATCCCTCCATGACGCTCATCGACACAGCCATCATCTCTCCTCCCTCCGGCGAGCAGCAACTCAAAGTCTCCATCCACGGTACCTCGGACTCCATCACCGTCCCCGCCTTCCCCACCAAAGCCTGGCTCGACAAGAACAGCACCCTCTCCACCGTCTCAATATGGGGCTCTGACACAGACGCCTACGAATACTCCGAGTCAATCAACGCCATCTTCACCAAGTTCTTCAAGAAACCCGTCGCTCTGGTCTACAAAGGTCCCACCGCCCGCAACGTCGCCGTCAACGGCCGCGAGGAACTCTACGGGAAACCGGTGGCGCACAAGTTCGCCGACGTCATGTCCCTGCAAGTCGCATCGCAGGCTTCGATTGACGACCTCAACTCTCGTCTCGGGCACAAAGCCGGTTCTCCAGATGCCCTGACGATCGAGCGGTTCCGGCCGAACATCATCGTCGCCGGCCGCCCCGACCACCCATGGGAAGAAGACACCTGGAAACGCATCCGTATCACCACGTCTTTGCCCAAAGAAGAAGCCATATACAAAATCGATATCGATGTCGTGGCGCGGTGTGCTCGCTGCCAGGTGCCGAACGTGAATCCAGACACGGCCGAGAAGCACGCGCACGAACCCTGGGATCAACTGATGAAGTTCCGACGGGTGGATGAAGGCGGCGCGGCAAAGTGGAAGCCGTGTTTTGGCATGTTGTGTATTCCGAAGAGCGAAGGAAAAGTCGAGATTGGCGCGAAGGTGGAGGTGTTGGAGACGACGGATAAACATTTGTATGACAAGAGAGGGTTTGGGGAGCTGTAAAAGGCCCGTCCGAGGGTGGGCAGGAGTTTGTTTCCGGAAGCTTTTTGCGATTTTGATGAGATGTGCATATGTACGATACTTGACTGTGATGAATTGAATGTTGCTCGTACATTTGCATCTTCGCTTATGGCGTCCTTCCTCATCACCAACCAACTGATCCCTGAAGATTATTTTCTGATCGATGTTCTCTCCAGCGTACCATGACACAAGCTGACGTGTAGGCCATTGTGAAGAGGGAGTCGATGCCTACACTCGCACATGCATGCACGTGCGCTCGCCTTCGAGTACCTGTATCTACGTACTCGCGACGAATCTATCTCTCGCCACTCGTTGCGAGTCCGAATCGTGCTCTCGTGGTGACGCCAGTTGGCCCTCAAAGTAGAACGCCGCGCAGCAGTCATTGGAAGCTGGCAGAATGACCGCAAAGCAGAGCAAAAAGCAAAGGCAGAAAAGCAATCTGGTATCTCATGAATCTCGTTTCCGTGTTCTCGGGTAACCCACGCTCAGTCCCATCTTGATGTATAGCGAACCCGCCCGTTCTGCACGCCTTCCCACCGCGCTGATGCTCTTCAACATCCTCGCCCTCGTCACCCCCTCACATCGAGCCACGACCCATGTATCATGACAATCCTACTTCATAACCCGGTCAAAGCTCTCCGCCTTGACACTCCCACCCGCCATGGCACTCCTCACATTCCTCTTGAACCGATCGCGATCGCTCATCAAATCGTTCGCCGCGTCCTTGTTCAACGGGTCACTCGCGTTCGGCTCCAGGAACAAGAACTGCAGTCCCACGATCACCGCGTTCAGGTTGAGCACAGGTTTCCAGTCTTCGCGGAGGATGTTGAGGCACACGTTCCCTTCGAGGTCGATGTTGGGGTGGTAGATCTTCTCGCGGCATTTGACTTTGGGTGGTTCGTGCGGGAAGTTTTGCGAGATGACGAAGGAGAAGGTGAAGGTTCCGGATTTGTAGAGGCCTTCGTCCGGTGTCAGGGTGAGGGTGAAGTTGAGGATGTCGTCGGGGTTGGGAAAGTGGGTTTTCATGGTGCTGCCGAGGGAGAGTTCGGAGAGATCTGCGAGGTTTCCTTGTCAGCGAGTGTTGCTGATACGATGTGATGCTCTGTGATGTCCTACCCTTCTGTACTCGCAGTTGAGCGGCTGTCACCTTCTTCTTCTTCGTTTGTCCTGCTGCTGCCTCATTCTTTTGCTGCTGCTGCTTCATGCTCCATATCTTCAGCATCCTAACGGTTGGTGAGGCGCAAACGGCGCAACGCGGTGCGGAAGAAGGTGGATAAGTGACGAAGTCGGAGGTGATGGAGGAAGCTGGTCAAGACCGGTGCTTCGGTCAGGAGAGGAGCGGAGTGGAGCGGAGTGGAGGTCGTCGGAGTATGACTCTCTCGGACGCTTGTGTCGTGATCGTGGTCGTGATCGAGGGTGAAGTGTTTATCGTAAGTGGCGGTAGATGGATGGACTAAGGTAGAGCCCCACTGCAGGCAAGTCCGACAGTCACGCGAGCTTTCAGAAGCCGATCCGACGTGGATTTCAGTCAATATTCACTCGTTGTCAAAGTGGCCCAGAGACTGAGCAAGACCGTGTTGTTGCTAATAGTCGGTGTTTTGGAAAAGAAAGCAAAAGTGACGCAGCGAAGTGAAGCACTTTAGAGGACGGACCCATGCCCGCCTTCGGGCGCCTGCACACGAGAGTGCACACGAGAGTGCACCTTGATGAAGATAGCATATATGGTAGGTGCAGATTGTACCAATTGCGGCACGCAGAGGGCAATACTACAACACAGACACCCAGCTGCATTGCAGCTGTTCACAGGACACGATACTTTCAGGATACCAGTGCAATTGCAGGTCCTACAGGAGAAAAGAGCTACTAAGGAGGCTCAGGCGAAAAGAGTAGAACCCATCCTAACGCCGTATTGCACGGTCCAATCCCATACCGTTGCCAGTTCCGTTGAAGTCGTAAAGTGTGTCAGTCTTGAGCCGCCCTCGATCCTCGTCGTTGCTCTCATCCGCCTTCAATATTCTCCATCACCCTCTAACCTCTCCATCCCGAAGCGACCGTCTCGGTGTCGCTCGCATCGAGGATGTCGTACTCCTCATCCGTCATGAAGCCATCGCCTTCCTCGTCACTGTCGTCACCTTCCGCAGAGAAGACCTCGAGGTCATCGTCGTCCAGATCGACGAAGCCATCGTCCGCCTCGACGGATGGGGAAGCAAGGTTGACCGGAGCCGAGGCAGCGGGAGTGGCAGTGGTCTCGACCTCGCCATTCTCATTCTCCACGTACGCGGCCTTAGCCTTGGCCTTGAGAGTGGAGCTGGTAGCCGACTCGTAGGTCGAGGAAGAAGGAGATTCCTTGTCGAGCTTGGGGAAGACCATCTGAGAGTCAGACAGCTTCTCATCGGTCTTCTCCTCAATCTTCTCCTCAGTCTTCTCCTCCGACTTGTCTTCGGCCTTCTCCTCGGTATTCGCCAGCTGCGCAAGGATGTTCTGCACCTTCTCGTTGTCCTTGGCCTTCTTCTCGGCCTTCTCGGCCTGCTCACGCTCCACACGGGTCTTGAGGATGTTGGCCTTGATGTGGGCGACACGGAGCTTGAGTGCTTCGCGGCGTTCCTTGTCGCCTTCGGTCTCAGTGGCCCGCTGATAGTTCTCACGCGCAACTACAGCTTTGGCACGGGAGGTTTCTTGTTGCTGGACGTGTTCACGCTGGGCGTTCATCTGGGCAATCATCTGCTCGCGGCGAGACTTCTGCTGCTCCCGCATGGCGGCGAAGCGGGCGGCAAGTTGGGAGCCCTCGTTGGAGGCGGAAGCGGAGGCTGAAGCGGCGGCGCCAGGGATCGAAGTGTTGGCATACGATTGAGCCGGGGAGGACGGCTGGGTCAGTCGGGACTGGTACTGCTGGAGGGCCGCCTGATGCTGGAGCGCAACCGTCTGCTGAGCTTGCTGCTGAGCCTGCAACTGAGCTTGACGCTGAGCCTGAATGCGTTGCATGAGCGCCAGCTGAGCTTCTCGCCCATTCGCAATCTCAGCCTGCTGCTGAGTCTGCTGCTGGGCCTGCTGGGCACGCTGGTTCGCCTGCATCTGCTGCTGAAGCGCGTGAACGTCATTTTGGTTGCGAAGCTGGCGCGTCAAAGCCTCTGCCTGCAGTCTCCCAACCTGCTCTTGCTGAGCGACCAAGCGCTGAGCTTGAGCGTCAATCTGGGCCTGCTGCTGTCGAGCCCGCCTCTGAGCGTCCATCTGAGCCTGTATCTGAGGCAGATGGTGTCTGCCACCGTGGCTGGACATCTCTCTCGCGTGATCGGCGAGGCGGTGGGCGGGAATGAGCCGTGGAGAGTGCATTCCTTGCAGACTGTGCATTGCCTCCGACACGGAAGCAGCAGGAGCTGATGAGACCGACCCCTCGGGCTTCTGCACCTCGATGTCGCACCACAGGCGGTGACCGAACGGAGCACCATCGGCCGCCTTCAGCCGCCAGTAGCTGATGCTCTTACCCTCACGGCTCGGAGCCTTGAGAGTGACGGTGAAGCTAACCTGCTCGCCAGTAGCGACAGGACGACCCACGACGTTGCTCTCCGTGGCGTCGGCAATGGCAGCAACCGAAGCCGGATGAGCGTTATCGACGTTCAGCATGTTGTCACCACCAACGTAGCGCACGCTACAACCCGCGGGCCACGGCATAGGACCTGGGTTGACGAGAGTCCAAGTCTGGGTGAAGCGGACCTCGGGGAGGAACTTCATGCCGTCAGGAATGACGTCTTTCACAAAGTGAGCGTTGAGCAAAGCGGCGTTTGTTGCTGGCACGGAAGCAGGAGCCTCGGCAGTGACCTTCTCGACGAACTTCTTCACCGGAATCGGGATTGGCATGGTCTCCTCATTCTTGATCTCCGTGGGCATGATCTCGGCGACGGTCTGAACAGGTGCAGCAGCGTTGGCTGAAGCGGACTCCACTGGCGATGGGGAGCGACGATCGCCCATGACGCGGACATTGCCGCGGAGGTCCTCATTCTCAGTCGAGACGTTGACGTTGCGGACCGGAGTCTTGAGCTTGATCAATGGATGAGTGCGGTTGTGGTGGTTGCCAGGAAGAGCCTCGCAAGCCGCGCAGAAGTCGGTGTCGTGGCAGATGGTACACTTGTAGCGCACGCCGTGGATGTACGATGGCTTGGACTGGCCTTCGCAAAGAGGTCCGTCACAGTAGATGCCGAAGTGGCGAACGGTGGGCTGGACTGGAGATGCGATAGGCTTGTAGAGAGGTGCGAAGCGGTGACGCGGGTGGGTCGAACGGGCGTTCTTGACGCAGTCGTTGCAGTAGTCCCAGTCAGGGCAGTCCATGCACTTGTGGCGCACACCATAGATGTTCTTGTTGCAGCCATCGCAGATGGCGTGGTGGCGAACATTTCGACCGGCGGCGAGCTTCGTCTCGGCCGCGAGTGGCAGAATCATGTCGGGAGTGGCAGCCTCGAAAGCATGAGCAGGGTGGTGGCCGTGTTTGTCAGCGGTGTGGCAGTTGATGCAGAGATCGAAGTCATCGCAGTCGATGCAAGTGACGAACTCTTGCTCGGGAAGAACAACCACGCAGTTGTTGCATGTGCGAGTTGGTGTGGGCACCTCCTCGGAGAGCATCTTGGACTGCTCGGTCACGAATGATCCAGGCATCTCAGCCTCTGGCTTGGTCACAGCGGGGGCTGGCGCAGGCTTGCGGGAGATACGCTCGGTCTCACTGGCGACGACACTGCCGTCCTTGATGAAGCGCTTGATGAGCCAGTGACCCTCGCCACGGCAGTGCTTGTTCTTTGCAACGCACTCCTCGCAGAGGTCAAAGTCACCCGAGTCACAAATGGAGCAGTGGTAGTGAGCGTTGGCCATGGGCTTGTCGCACTCGTTGCAGTAGACGGACCAAGAGTGGCCGGGAATGACGGCGGGCGTGATCACTTCACGAGGACGGAGAGCGAAAGACTTGTCTGGGCGATCAAAGAGCTGCGGCGTGCGATCGGTGAAGGGCTGTGGGACAGGAGCCTCGTTGACGAGAGTCTGCTGAGACGCGCGAGCCTCGCGGAATTGGAAGATACCGCTTCCGACAGAGCGGCGATCGAAGGCGGTCGAGTCACGCGGAGAGTTGGTAATTTGTCGAGTGGTGCTGTCAGTCTCTTCTGGCATCTTCGCTGGAGTCGAAACAATGACGGGCTCCTTCTCCTCGACGACCTCTTTCTTAATCTCCTTCTTGTCCTCCAGCTCGGCCGGCATGTTCGCCGGTGTGACGGTAGCCTTCAAGCGGAGCTTCAGCTTGGCCTTTGCGGCGCGGATGAGAGTCTTGAACACTTGTGGGTTGGACTCGTCGAGAGTAATGTAGCCGCCGGCGGAGTCGGAGTAGCGTTCGAGTTGCACGTGTTGCTCGGGCTTGATATCGAGGACCTGACGGAGCTGGTGGGAGATGATGTGTTAGTACGTATTATTCTACCATTATTCAAGAGAAGTTGTTTGAAGCATTGCAGAACATCGAGAATGGCAGAACGAGGAATGCAATGCTGGTGGTGGGAGCGGGTGCTGGCGGTGTTTCCAGGCATCAAGGCGACGAGGCTTATCTCACATACCTTATCAGGCAACACCGACGCTCCGAGATCCTTCAAGGGGAGCTTGAGCTTCTTGAGCTGGCCGTTGACGGCGATCTTGATGACGATGGGAGTATCGATGGTGACGGCGTGCGGAGCGGCCATGTTGGGTGGTTGATGGACGTGTAAGGTGCGCGAAGTGGTTGCTGCTGAGTGAGGCGGTATAGCACTCAGTATGACGCGGAGAGGCGGCCGTCAGCTGCCGTCGTGTCGAGAGTTGTCCAGTCGGTGAGGCGGTGTGGATCAAGGCGATGAAGAGGTCGAGAGTGCGGAGATGCGCTCCGTCGAAGATGATGGATGAGGGAGATGTGAAGGTAGCAGAGAGAGAGAGAGAGGCGGTGGTAGTGGTGAGGGAGTTGGTGAAGCTGGTGCAAGACAGTCGAAGGGTGATAGCGAGGCGCGGAGGGGGTCAGCTCGGGGACTGGGGTAAAAGTGCGCTAGTAAGCTAGGGCGAAGTCACATGTTCCGGTCAAAAGCTGAAAGAACAAATGTCGTGACACCACCACCACCTTTACACCACCGGTCGATTCACTTTCGGAGAGGAGATCTCGTTTTTGCATGAGCTGGTCTAGACATCAGTACAAAGCACCATGAATGGCCGCGGCTTTTGTCGTCTCCGTCTGAACTCCAAGCAACCAGAAACAACATCCTGTCAATCTCGATCAGATCAGGGCAGTCGGATCAATGCCCGTGGTACTACCCAGCTGTAACCTCAAACCGGACAACTGCATGAATCCAGCCCAAGCCATGGACCCCGCTCACCAATCATCCATGGAATACAATCGCATCGCGCCTTTCCTTGCCTCATTCCATGCGTTGTTTCAAACAGACTGACTGTACCATGTCAAGAGCGGCCGCATCGATGGTCTACCGGCAATTTTCACGGATGCATGCGTCACATACGTATGCCGCTTATCCTTCTCGTCTCCTCATACCATAGTGGTCGAGACTCGAGGACTACAGTTCGTACAAACATTGAGAAGGCGGGTGTACAGGTGAATAAACGAGTAGCACTTACCGCTCACTCTTGTTTGCTTACAAGCGGGCGTGACGGCATGTGGCGCCATACTCGGCAGCATGTCAAGGGTTCGGCGAGATGGTGGGAAGGACAGCGAGAAGACATATAGCAGCCACATAGGCAAATGATAACAGGCTTCAACAAACTATTCAACTTGCAACGCTAAGAATCAAAGACAAAGTTCATCCAACAGCCAACCCACAGATCCTAGCCGGGCGCCCAACGATTGACAATGCGAGCGAACGCCCTCCAAACGCCCTCCAACGCCCAACTTCTCACTGTCCTCCAGCATAGAACCCTCCCGCCGATCCGGAAGGATAGTAGAACCCCGGCTGCCCGCCCGGCTCCGGCCCTGGCGTCGGCGGCAATAGTCCAGGCATCGCATAACTCGGGACGAAACTCTCCGCAGGTTGATAATCTCCTCCTGCGCTACCGCCTTGCGCAGGCTGTTGGGCAGCGTCCCCAGCGGGCATATAGAAGACCATGCCGTTGCTCTCGTGGGCGACCATGCCCGAGGGTGCGGCGGCCTGTTGGGCATCGACGACTGAGGGTTGAGGTGGTGGTTGCTGGTTGGGAGTGGAAAGCATGTAGTTTTGCTGAGGCTGATACATGGGCATTTGTGCAAAGGCCGGACCAGAAGGATAGTAATAATTTTGAGGAGGGACGGCATATGAAGCGTAGTACGGGTTCGGAGGATAGCCCATCATGTTCGGAGGTTGGAAGGACTGGGCATGGACGGCTTGTTCGGGAATGCCGGAGAGTGGTGTGCCAGACGGAGGCTGTTGTTGGGGATATGGGAATTGCTGACGAGGAGAGAAAAAGGTCGGAGGAGGCTGATGAAAGCCCGGCTGTTGTTGCTGGTCGATCACATGCGCGGGCAGTTGATTTTGGAAGGGCTGCACTTCTTGACCTCCCGGAGCTGTTTGGAGAGCGGCAGGAGACTCAATGCCCGTAACAGAGATCGTCTTCTGCGGTCGAGGCTGATGCACTGTTGTAGTAGGGGTGCCTTGGAACGTCGGCTGTTGTGGAAGCGGGAAAGAATACATTTGCATCCCGGTAGGTGTGTGAGGTCCTGAAAGAGGTCCCATAGGTGTGCCAGTCGCCGACAGATGTGATTGTGAGCCGCCGTGCAACATCCCTCCCATGTTACGGGATGGAGGCATTGGACCTCCGCCGTACGAACCAACCGGAGAAAAGGCATTATCCCGTGATACGCTGGCAAAGGACGACCGACGGCTGGCTGCGATGCTCGCCGCGTACATGCTACCACCGTACATGCTCGTCCGTCGACTCGAGTAGCCGTGTCCACCATTACTACGCTGGTACGCATTACGTCCAAAACCTTGCTGATTGGGCCGCATTTGCCTGGGAATGAAGATGAAAGACCGCTCCGGGGAGGGAAAGATGTAGCGTTGGGTCTGCTCTGGCAGCGACACACGAACTGGCTTGTCCCTACGAAGCGGTGGCCGATGGTCCGGCAGGCGGGTGTAGCTCTTCCAAGGAACTTCCGAGAAGACGATCGGCGCCTTCATGCCTGCCAGGAAAACCCGGATCTGGACTTTACCGACCAGCTTTGTGCTGGAGAACGACGAAACTTTCTGCTGATTCGCGTGCGGCGGCTGAGGCCTGGGGAACAGTCTGTTCGAGTCGTCCCGTCCACGCTGCCCACCAACAGAGCTTCCAGCCTCATTGATCGTATCGTGCAAATCGTGCTTCCATGGCTGCTCTGCCGCTTTCTCTACTGGACCCATGTAGTTGCCCTGCTGGAACGGAGGTCCAGCATTTTGTCCGCCCCGTCCGCGAGCTCTTCCGCCGAATGCACCTCTTACTGGTGGGCCGACTTGTCCTTGATGTGATCGCGTATCGTGCATGAAGAAATTGCCACGGTTGGGGATAAACGCCGGGTCGGCGTCTCGTTTTCGTCGATAGTCCTCGTGGTCCCGCCTCAGCCTGTCTCCGGCAGTCTGCACTTCGTGTCGACCATTCGACGAAGCCGCAGGAGCGGCCGTAGAAGTTTGAGCAGCCGCGCCTTCGAACTCAACGGCCTCACTGTCGCCTCCAGTATCCTGTATCGCCAGCCCTTTCATCATTGCCTCAGTATCCGCCGTGGACTTGAACCCTCCAGTCCGAGTCTGCGGGGCTTGAGCAGAGGTCCTGCTTTCTTGAGCACTCCCAGTCCGCTCAAGTTTCTTTCCACCCCTCTTGCCTGCCTTCTTCGTGATCTTCCCCGTCGAGCCCCTGCGACTGACTGCATTGTGGTTCTCTTCCTCCTCTTCGCCAACGCCCCTTTCTCCCGCCCCTACACTACTAGTCTCCACCTCGTCATCGCCCTCCGAGTCGCCGCCCAACCCGGAACCCTCACTCATCGAATCGTCCAAGATAACCGGCCCTTCCTCATCTTCTCCTTCATCCTCGATGCGGCGCCGACGACCCAGGGTCTTGGTAGAACGTCCAGCTGCCATATTGGGCAGTTTAGGTCTATCCGGGCGTTGTACGTGGCACCAGGAGAGCTTGCCGGCACGAAGCTGTGAGATCTCGAGAGGTGTCACACCAGGAGCCAAGGATTAAGTAGGAGCAAGCGCGCGGAGACCCAGCTGCGGCGCAATCATCTCTTGGATGATATCAGCGGCACGCAACGAGTTGCGATGGAAAGGACAATCAATCAATGGGTGGATTAATGCTGAAGATTGTTCCAGGCTTCGACGTCTGGGCCAGGAAGTTGCGAGGCGAGCCAAGAACGTAGGGTCTAAAGTCGTGGGAATAAACGTCGACGGAGATGAAGATTTTTGAAGACGGATTTTCTGTAGCTATTGTCGCATCTACGCGCTCTCTTTTCCGAGCTTGCTCAACTCCTGCAAAAAGCTGGTGGCATTTACCAGCTCTGTACTTCCATACACGACTCTCTTCCTTCCCACTGCACCAGCCGCGCCGCCGGCACCCGTCGTGCGTTTCGCCCAATCTTGCAGATTGCCGTATTCATCCATGCTACCACCTCCCACTGTGAAAACGATAGCTTCACTGAAACCCTGCCTTCGCTGTCCAAAAGAGGGATCAATACCCCTTGACTGCTGAGTGCCAGATCTGGCGTCCTTCGCGGTAGGTGGCATGGTGCCACGCGCATTGGCAGAGCGAGGGTCGAAGTAGAGGAAGCCTTCCGTCTTTTGCAATGCGCTGGTCGATGCGTTCTGTGGATCCATGAGACTTTCGGTGATTTTGGTAAGGGTGAGGTCTTTGTTGGCTGGAAGGAAGTTCTTGACCCCGGAAATGAGGTTGTCGAAGTTGGCTCCAAGTCCGGCGTCCTTGAAGCGGTCGGTGAGGCGAGAAGAAATCGAGCTGAAGCCGCGGAACAGCTCGGTCGATGCTGACGAGGCTTGTGGCTGCTGCGTTGGCGCTGAAGAGATCATGGTCATCCGCGTAATCTCACGGACCCGGCGGATGTATGTGAGAGGTGTTGTGTCAGCTCCCGACGCCTTGAGTGCTTCCTCGAACTGCTCCATATCAGAGCGAGAGAGGTCCGTCTCAGTGCTGAGGAACCAGATGACGAACAGTCGCAGCTTGTCAGTAGGCTCCTTGCCCTTGTCCGCATCCTTTAGCAGTTCAAGCATTTGCGCTTTGGTCTGCTTCTTGATGTCTTCTTCCACTTGGTAGAAGTTGTCAAGCTGTCTGTCCTTGATGCCCTGCAATAGCGCCGTCGCAATATTCATGTGCATGTCAAGCAATGCCTTGCGTTCACGCAGCTCTGGGAGTAGTGTAATGGCAGCTTTCAAGTGTTGTGCTGAAGCACTTGTGTCGTTCTGTAAATCCTCAATCGAGTTTGCGCCGGTCTTCTTCGTGATCTCCGCAGCATCATCTTTGTATCGAGTCAACTCCGTGTCGATGTCCTCGGCCACTTGCGGGAACGGGACACCGGCGTTCTTTCCCCAGAAGAAGTCATTCTGGTTGAGATCGTACGACTTCTTAATGCTACCTTTCCCTGGTGTGCTTTCATCTGCCGGTGTCTCGACTGTGATGCGATTCAAGTGCATGCTTAGAACGTCATGAATCAACGATTGATAGGTCCATGAGTGTGAGAGCATGGGCACGAGATCCACGTTGCGATCGACGATGATCAAGATTGGTCTTGATGAAGGGTTGCCCGCCGCCGCCCGCGCACCCGAGAACAGATTGTCCTTGGCATTGAGGATGTGATCCCTCAGCTTTCGATCCAACTTGGCAGCAATCATCTCAGCAGCTCCGCTCTTCGGACATCGGATGATAGGGATGGTGCCTGATAATTGTTAGCAGAAGCCCTCGCCAAGCTATATTGCAGTCCCTACCCATTGTGACGGCAACACTGAAAAGACCACTGACAATGCGATCGACATTCGTGTCAATGTCCTCATCGCTCGTTTGCGCGCTGTTCATCGTCCAGTATGTCTCCTTGCCCATGCCCAAGCTAAAAAGATTGGGCTCGCTGACGATAAAGTTCAAGTATTGGTCGAAGACTTGGCTGATATACTCAGCGGTACCGGATTGAGCCGTCTGTGTTGCAAAGTCTTCCAGTAAAGGCCGCGGTATCGAGGAGAGGAAGTTGATATATGCTGGCGAGTATAACCCTTTTTGGAGGTCCTGTGTGATGTGTTGCAGATTCGCTGCTGTGGGCTCGACCAGATATAGCACGGGCACATCTGGAATCGCATGCCGTTGACCATTAATGTTTCTGATAGCGGTTGTCAGCACATTGTGCATGAGACTTGGTATCCACTTCAACCGTGGTCACTAACTGCACCTACAGATGTATTGTGACTCCCCAGCTCCTTAAATCATTCACCCGCAGCACACTACTGATCACATCTCGTCCAAGATTGTCAAATACGAGGACCTTCCATATCGGCTCTCCGTCCGCATTCAAGATTGGGGTGGAATTCGAGGACAGCCCATTCGCGGTCGAGGAATCGTTCGTGAGATCGGAGTTGTCTGCTGGGACTTGGTTGAGGTTGAGAATCCGCTCAATCGACGCTACTTCGTGTCAGCCTTCGAGTCGCCGAGTGCGTGCTGAAACCAAATACGAACCCACTTGGCGATCGCGGAGGGATTGGTAGGAAGACATGTCGAGGCTGGTCGCCAGCCGGGTCTGCGTTCAGCGCATGGGCGATTGGAGTGGATTAGATGCAGGCGTAATGGTAGCAGTCCGTTGGAATCTCTCTTGCTCTCGATTTCATTCGGCCAGGCACCCGTTCTGCTTGTGAAGAGACCACCTTCATATCATCATCCCAAGTGAATGAACAAGTTGCTGGAGACATATGCGCGCGCCCGTTCCGTGCTGAAATTTACGCTTATGGTCGGCGGTCGATCCCGCCGCAGCTTTCCTTTGATCACCGCCGACCTCTTTCCATCCTTCATCCCCCAAACAATCCACTCCTTCACCACCAGTTCACCACCTTCAAACCCCCTTCATCACCCACCAACCACGTCCGATTCACTAGACAACCTTTCTTGCCCTTTAATGAGTACGTGATGAGACTGATCTGGCATTGACGGCGTTCTTTTTAAAGCGTGGGCGTATCGGAGGACTGCTTTTGGAGAGCAAATTGCGACGGGTACAGGTCACAGTGGTCTGTCTTGCGCGCAAACTAGTCCCACTTGACCGCACTTCTCTGCACTGCGCTCAGCGCTATTCACGCATTATCGTCGACATTAAGTCACGGCGTGGCCCATCAGTGTCTCCTCACCACACAGTACACCGGGCGGGCGAGTTGAGGCGACCAGCCAGCTTCGTGGCGAGTACGAGTATCATCACACACCTGCGCGCGGAGACACCACGCGCGCCGCCACAACCTGACATTGACCGCCTCTCGCTACGGCCTCAGTACTCCTCCCGTACTGAAACAGTGCGTTCCGGACAGCCACGGTCACAATACCCTACACTCCTCGCTGCAACTCTTACTGTACCACTGGCAGACCAAAGGGCGGGCTGACTCTGATTCTCCCTTTGCCGGTCCGGATTCGGTAATCCCGCTTGTATTCCGAAGCTTGGCGAATTTCGCCCGCAACGAGAGCGGACATGGATCGGATGCCGGCAGGTAACAACCTTGACGGATACGCAAACAATTCGCATTTGTTCGGCGACAGCCAGCAGCCGCAACAACATCAGCATCAGCAGTACAATGCATATGAAACTCCCTCTTTTCTTTCGACCTCGGGCGACTCCAATCACAACTTCGATGCTTCTTGGGGCGTAAACGGCAACGAATTCGCCGGACCCCACCATTCACGTGGCCTTCAAGCTACGCCAAACTATCATGTGCCAACCAGCTTCAACAATAATAATGGTCAGGCTTCACCATACGCCCGCAATGCCAACCAAAGTCCACCGCAATTCAACCAGACGAGTTTCGCGAACTACTCCGCCCAGCCACAGCAAACCTACCAATATCGACCACCACAGCAGCAGCAGCAGCAGCAATGCGATCCAAGTCTGGTCACGCCATCAACCGGGACGACATACAACTTCTTCGATGCTCAGCATGGCAATGCCGGCACCATTGCACCGCAAGCACTTGATCGGGACACATCTACCGGGCAGATGTACCCATACGTTGGTGCGGGCTATCAGCCGTCCAACCTCAATCAGGCGCACTTGAACAGGAACCCTCCACCAAACCAGTCTCGGCAGGTGAACCAGAATGCTCTCATCGCTGCCATCCCACAAGGTGCCGATGCCGGTATGTTTGGCATCATCAAGTTTGACGATCTCGCTCGAGCCACCAACTCGGAACGGATGGGGAATTTCGCAAATGTTGGCAAAGAGCCGTATGAGTGGAATATCTCGCGCAGTGCGATCCCAGCATATGTAGCTCGCATGTCACGGAATGAAATGCGACGACAGACTGGCCACAACCCCAAGATCCTGGCCAAGATTGGCAAGAAGTCGTCCAGGCAGAAATCGAGTGCTGCGTTACCAAAGGCTTTGAAGGCATTCTCCACATCCACTTCCCCAGGTCCGCAGATCAAGTATGAGCAAGACTCTTCCAGCGACGAGGAATCGTCAGATGATGACTCCTCTGCGTACTCTGACGACGACGACGAATCCGACTCTCCACTTCCATCAACACGGCCCGACGACTCAAAGGGCGCAGTTGAATACGACACAATCAAAGCGCTCTGGCGGAGCAAGCGCCGGGACTTGGAAGGCGAGGTCATCAGAAAGAGTCTGGTTGACTTTTGGGAAGTTATCAAGACAATCAGGGATCGATGGAAGGTCGACATCGCGGCCGTCGCGGAAGCAGAGCAGAAGAAGCGCGTGGGTGAGCTTCCACTTCTGAAGAGCAGAGTCAAAGATCAGCGCGATATGATCGAAGTGGCCTTTCGGACCGCTCTCAAGCACGGTCATCGGGATATCGTTTCACTGTGAGTACACACCCTACCCCAGCATGCCCCCTTTCCCTTCGTTTGTTTTCGTGGCAGCGGCAGCGTGCATCCGTCTTGGCAGAGACATGAAAGGTATTGTTCCCAGTGGACGACAAAGTCGACAAGTCCACGACTACGCGTTTTCGTGATCATGAGCAGTGCAAACGATAATGTCGTCTGAGTTTGTCTCGTCGCATGTTCATCTGTTATGCACAGCTTCTGTCGCACAGTTGGAACATACACGATCATTCCTCCAATGACACTTGATGCCGCTAAACGAAAGTTCTCGATTGCCAAAGGATATTGCTCAAAACTAAACCGCAATAAAGTGCTGACTTTTTTGTCCCCCAGACTGTCGGAGAACACTTCTCTCGTGTTCGTCTGCTATCAAGTCCTGCTTGATCGCTTCAAGGCCGACGATGTCAACGCAGGCATCTCGAAGACCATCCTGGAGACAATGAGCCTGTTCACGACTCTCAATAATACTAAGCTGGAAAAGGTCAATCTCGAAAAGCTCTTGCCCCGCGTGCAGAAGAAGGGCGACGCACGCGTGCAATTCTGGGTCAAGAAGATCCTCCAGAACGCCGAAGCGATCGCCAAGGATGCCGCTGCTCAAGGCGCGCATAAGTCGTCCGCCACGGTCACCATGAAGCCAGAATCTCCACCAGGGAAGCGTGCGGGCCCCGAGCCTGTCGCCGGTGTCAAGCGAAGCGCCGCAGCATCAGGAGATGGCGGAGTGGTGAAGAAATTGGCCACCGGTTTATCGAAAACGAACGGCGCCACTGCGAATGCGAAGGTGAATGGAGCTTCGGTGAAGATCGCCAACGACGCGACTAAAGTTGCAGCGTCTGCCACTGCACCGGCAGCAGCCCGCAAGACCGTTGTCGCGAAGCCCTCGGGATTCTTTTCGGGTCTGCAGTCGGCAGCCAAGAAACCTGGCACGTCAAACGCAGACCGCAACGCAGCTGCATCCACTGCCGCCAAACCAGCCTTGACGACCAGACTGGCTGGCAAGCCGGCTGCCACTGCCGTCGCACCTACTAGGCCTGCGTTTTCCTTTGCAGAGACTATGGCCAACCTGGCGAAGCCCAAGGAAGAGAAGATCGCACCAAGGCCACAGAAGGAGGAAAAGTACGAGAAACCCGAAGATCGCGCAAAGCGTCTGCGGAAGGAGCAGCGACGTAAGCTCCACGTTCGTTTCAAGGAACGCGAAGAGCTTGTTGAGATCCGGTACTTTACGCATGATCCGGATGAAGAACTTGGCCATGATGCCAGTCAAATGCGCGACATGTCTGATGTTGGAGGTGAAGGCCGCGTGCTCAAGCAGCATAAGGCCATGGAAGATCTCGACGACGAGGACGAGATCATGGAAGATGTCGAGACTCTGCTAGATTTCAGCCCGCCATCCCTCGTCGACTTCAGCGTCGTCGATGAAGATGAGCGCAAGCGCAACTATGCTCCATTCGGTGGCGGTGAGATGCAGCCCGGTTCAGCTGAGCGAGGCAAGCGCGAAGCATACGAGAACAGCACACTCTTGGTGTTCTACCCCAACCCGAGCGACATTCCACCAAATCCTCGCGAGCCCGCAGATCCGTATACTGGCGATTCGATGACTGTACAGCGATTCGGAGACATCGAGCAAAAGTATGCAGACCGTGCGATCCAGAGGAGGTTGCAGAGATTCCCGAGGAATCAATATCCCGGCCAAACCAATAACACCAGTTTCATGATGCCCCAGCAGCCACCTGCGCCCTCCGCCGCTCCTGCCACGGCCGCACCAGACATTTCAGCCATCCTGGCCTCTCTCAAAGCCGCCGGAACATACAATCAGCCCCAACAGCAACCCGCTCCAGCATATCAATTCCCAGTCCCCGCCGTCCCGGCTCCGGCTCCGAATATCGACCTCGCCGCCATCCTGGCCAACCTTGCCCCACAAGCTCAACAGCAGGCCAACTCCAACGCCAATGGTCCGTCTGCAAACTTCGGTCAGCAGAATTCATATGGCGGAGGGAGTGGTCGTGGTGCGGACAAGAGCAAGAATCCGAATTACAAGACACAGCCGTGCAAGTTCTGGCCGATAGGGAAGTGTATGAAAGGGGACAAGTGCAGTTATCTGCATGAGGGATGAGATGGTCAGAGCGATGGCCGCATGAAGTGATGATTCACTTGCGAACGTGCATAGCGTCATGAGATGAGGGAACATGTGGAGCAGGAGACTTCGCATCCGGTTGTGTCTATGCAACTCCAGCTGGGAGACACTCCACGAGATGAAAAAGGATTACAGTACTTAATCAATGTTCAATGGTGACTGTGAACTTCATGGGAAAAGCCTTGTCCATAATGTACCAAGCAAATCAGTGCTCCTTGGGGACAGCGAGGCAGCAAGTTCCTGCAGGTAAGACAGGAGATCGTACCGAACCACAGTGCCTTCCCGGCTATCGAACATGTCTTGCTAAATTAGCTGTACGCCTACGCAGCATGCCGATCACGGTACCCTCACGTCAATATGGCTTTACATGTACGCCGACCTAACTGATCTCGACGACCATATAGCACGTCCGCTATATACGTCTATATAGCATGTCACTTACATAAATGCGCCCCTATCTCGCTACCAATGCTGTCCTTACACATGGAAGGTATTGCTGATCGCCGACGGCAAGCGTGTTGGCGGGAGTAGTTGCACAACTACTAGGTACCATGACTTCCTCGTAGAGGCATTTCGTATATGTAGCCCTTTTCCTTTCATCGACATCAATCTCTGCTACACCAACCTCCATCGATCATTTCACTCACGCCTCACATAGCATCTTCCGTCCTACATCTCAATCACAGCATCCATCATTCTGCTCGACGACATCAAGACCAACTACCAACAAAAGCATCACCTTCCCAGCACCTACAACAAGATGGAGCAGAAGCCAATCAAGCTCGTGAGGAACGAGGACTACATCCGCAGCGGTCGCAAGTCGCTCGGTCACCTCGTCCGCAAGTGTACGTACCATGGCACTGCTCTCCACTTCATACGCATAGCTGACTCCTCTCAGATGACATGACTCCAACGCTCGAGTGCCCTTTCACCGTGGTCCACGAGATGATCGAAGACGGCGAGAAATTCTTTGACAAGTTCAAGCCGGGAACCCACAAGAATAACTCGCACACCGTCTCGAAGATGGTGACCCACGAAGATGCGTCAGGCAAACTCGGCGAAGTCGACGCAGAAGACGTACAGCAAGACTCGGAGTACCTGGCACAAATCGCCGTGGGCACACCGCCGCAGCACTGCAATGTCAACTTCGACTCCGGATCTTCGGACCTCTGGCTCTGGTCGACCTTGTTGGACAAGGCCGTTGTGAAGAAGGGCGTCGCAACAGGCCATGCCGTGTTTGATCCGTGCAAGAGCAGCACCTAGAAGCAAACTGCTTCAACTTGGAAGATCAAATACGGGGACGGCTCCAACGCGGAGGGAACAGTCGGAACTGACGAAGTGAGCATCGGAGGCATCAAGCTGCACAACCAAGGCGTGGAGCTGGCCAAGGAATTGTCGCCGCAATTCCAGCAGTCGAAAGGAGATGGTCTCTGTGGACTGGGATTTGTAAGTCGCTTCGATCGATGCAGAGATGGCCTTGACTGACCTCATTCTAGGGCGCCATCAACACAGTCAAACCTATGCCGGTCAAGACGCCCGTGGAGAACATGATCGGACAATCCGATATCCAGCCTGGAAGCGAGCTGTTCACCGCATATCTGACCAACAGCAAAGACCACACGACTCCCTGCTACACGTTCGGATACATCGACAGCTATCTCCGTGATGAGGGCCGGATCCATTACGCTCCGGTGGACAGCTCCCAGGGCTTCTGGAGTGTCCCTTCAACTTCTGCTCGCGTGAATGATCTCGAACTTGCCCTTGTCGGCGGCTCAGCCATCATGGATACTGGCACAACGCTGTGTTTGATCGACGACAACACCTGCAAGGCCATCTACGAAGCCATCCCGAATTCTCGTTACGATTCCAGCCAAGGCGTGAGTCTTTGACCTGATGAAACACTTTGCACTGATGGAGACATGCCAGCTGACACCACCTTGTAGGGCTACCTCTTCCCTACGTCGCACTCCCTCGACAAGATCCCCGTCGTCAAGTTTGCCATCGGCAACGACCTCTTCACCATCCACAAGCAAGACATCGCCTTCGCCGATGCTGGCAACGGCATGACCTACGGCGGCATCCAGTCCCGTGGCAACCTCGGCTTCTCCATCTACGGCTGCTCGGTGCTGAAGGGCATGTACGCCATTTTCGACCAGGGTAAGCAGAGGTTCGGCTGGGTGCAGAAGGACGACAAGTCGACGTCGATGGAGAATGAAGCGACGGGCCAGAAGAAGAATGTGCCAGCTGCGACTGCGGCTGCTCCTCATCCTGCGACGGGTCAGCACAAGCATTACGAGGTGGAGATGCCTCATTATGTTGGAGTTTGAGGATTGTTCCGTGTCAAGAGGGTTGTGTGGTGGAAGGGAGCCTGGAGTGAAATTCTGCTGAGGATCATTGATAGCAATCTCTCCTAATACACCTATGAGTCGATTCCCAAGATGTGCTCTCTCTGCGTCGATTACTGGAACGCAGCACCTGCGTTGTCCCGCTCAAACTGCACAGTCCCAGTAAACCAAGCGGAACTTGTATGGTAAAAGTAATGCGCAAAGTCCACAGAGCCTTGTCGGCAACGCATCTCCCCGCTGTCGCTGGAATGGCAGTGGACGAAGTGGTTCCAAGTGAGTGGGAGCACGGAGACGGAGGAAATGAGCTGAGGCCTTGATCATCCGGTCAGCCCTGCAGCATGCGCTCTGATCCATCGCAGCTCTTGTCTTTGATCGTCCGTCATTCGACAAACTCGGACTCGATTCTCACAAATGTAGTACTCTGATGCTTCGGCAAGCACACGTTCTCCTGTCTGTCTGGCTGCGCTGCCTCCTCGGTGGGCCGTGGTCTAGGTCTAGCACCTTGGACGAAGGAGCGCCATCGAGTCTGACAGCATCTCGTGGTTGGCACAGGCGAGGCGAGCAATCCTCCGAGGCAAGCGATATGGACTTGGTAGTGAGGATGAAAGAGACGGAGCTACCTTATATACGAATCGCCCAATTAAAGACCGAGGGCACCCTGTCGAGTCGCATGTGGGGTGTCACGAAGCTCCTCTTCTCCAAGACTCGCTTCCAAGTGAGTGTATATCGCCCCGTTGCCGTCGCACCGTTCTTTCTGTCTTTTGTTTACTACGCTCACCGAACGGAAAGTCATAGTCTCATACTCAAGCGACATTCTATCGAGGAAATGCCCTTTCGTAAAGGCTTGCTGCCGCGTGAAGGTGAGCATAATCCTTCCCCATAGCTCTCTCCCCGCCCTCTCCCCCGGATCCACCACGACCCTGCTCGCAACTCGTGTTTCGTGGCGCTGACATCCTCCAACAGGCCTCACCGCCGACCCCATCGGACGCTTCATCAAGCGTACCGCCTTCAATCCACTCTTCACCCTCGCCTTCCTCCTCGTCGCCCGCTTCTCGAAGCGCGGCGCCGACTTCGCCTTCGACCATCCGACCGCCCTCTCGCGACTTCGCAAGCTCTTCTACTATGGCGTCTTCCGATGGGTCAGCTCGTACTTCGACGCTGGGGTCCTGAACAACTGGACAAACGATCAGTATGATTGGAATCGCGAAATTGTGGTCGTTACGGGAGGAGCTGGTGGCATTGGTGGACAAGTCGTGAAGCTCTTTGCGGAGAGGGGAACGAAGGTTGTGGTGCTGGATGTCATTCCTATGACCTTTGAAGCATGTGCGTATAATGGGAAATCTCCATTCTCCTGCTCACACTGCACATTCCAAGCCACTGAGGGGCAGGTCGTGCGGCGCGGTTTGAGCGGGACGACGGCAATAGTGAAGATTCGGCGAGACTGCTCTTGAAGGAAGACACTGACAGAGACTAGCATCCAATGTGCGATACTACAAGTGCGACATCACTTCTCCCACCACGATTAAGAAGGTCGCCGATCAGATTCGCGCGGAGGTCGGAGAGCCAACTGTTCTCATCAACAATGCTGGGGTTGCGCGCGGTAAGAGCCTGCTCAATTCCACGGAGAAAGATGTCCGCTTCACGTTCGAGGTCAACACTTTTGCGCACTACTGGCTGGCTCACGAATTCCTCCCTTCGATGGTCAAGAACAACCATGGCATGATCGTTACGGTCGCTTCGCTGGCTGCTTACCTCGCTGTGCCCAACATGGTCGACTACGCCTCCTCGAAGGCCGCGGCGCTATCGTTCCACGAAGGAATTACCGCGGAGTTGTCGACGCTATACAACGCTCCGAAGGTGCGAACAGTTGTGGTCAACCAGGGGTATACCCGGACGCCTCTGTTCAAGGGCTACAACGGCGGGAGTCCTTTCCTGATGCCCTCCCTCGAAGTCGACACGGTGGCTGAAGCGATCGTGAAGAAGGTTTTGAGCGGAAGCAGTGGACAAGTCATCGTTCCCGGCGCCGGAGCTGTTTCGACTTTGATCCGTGCCATGCCGCATTGGTATCAAGTTCGAGTTCGATCGCAGGGAGTCAAGTTTATGGAGAAATGGGATGGCAGACAGGTTATTGATGTGGAGAAGTGGAAGGGTGGGAAAGATGCGGAGGATGTTTCTGCGTCGACGGTCCTGGTGGACGCTGCGAAGGAGTGATTGGAAAGGAGGCGTGCCTGTGCGAGGGAATCTATGAGCTGGGATACGGGTTGGGCGTCGTTCGGACGAGACCGATTGTTGGTTTGTGGAATGGACAGGATCAGCTGTGAGCAAGTACGAGCTGAGGTATCATCAGGCGGCGTGAGCTCACGCAGGTGACTGATCTGATCTACAGAAACACCTTCGTGCTCCCGCTCAGTCTGCACACTCTATAAGTCACTTGGGACCACTTCGCGCGACTCCCCAGCTTTCCGCCCAACTTTGACTATACAAGTTTCGCTGGGTTGGCTGGGATCGCACGTACGGCCGCGTAGTCGAACATGTCGTAGTTAACTTTAGCAAGGCGTGAGGCAGCGTTTACTGGCTCCGTCAGCTGCCAAAGATGGAGGCATGTGATCGGTCCCATGCAACAGGGAAGGATTCATCCGGCCGGTATGCCACGCGAGAAGTACGGCATGTATGCACCGATGTCTAGCCTGATGGTGTGCAGAAATGCGGTAGATTGGTGCCTATTGGATGTATTCGCGAATGCCACATTGATCCTTTGCGATCTTGTCACACCAGCCTGGGAGCGGAATTGTCTTGCGTGGCTCGTCTCGACATTGTGCTCCTCCAGTACCAGATTCTTGACAGCATGTTAGTCCGTCGTCCACGTGTTTTTGAGACAAAGACGGCGACACGGACAAGAACAGCTGCTTTGAACCAAGCCGAAGATGTCAGGAGCACACGCGCCAGCTGATTATGCTTGACTGCCACTGCATCCGTAGTTCTACCGCAAGCCCTTGCTTTCCCGGCGATATGAAAAAGGACAAAGGCCGTCGACGCTGCCAGATGCACACACCGTGCTTGCTAAGGTATCGTCCACGAGGACAGGTCTCTGTTGCCTGGTAGAGATCACGCCGGAAGAGCATACTTTCTCCGTCGTCGTCGTCGTCGTTGTCGGTCGAGTCGTAGCATTCACAGCATCATCGAGCACGCGACAGAAAGCTTCATTGTTCCACCCCTACCTGCCCACGCCTGCATCCTGGTAAAAGACCGACATACCTTGCTGTTTCTGCAACTCAAATTCGACAGACCGCTCGACCGTCGTTCTCACACGGTCGACGACTTTACAAAATCCACCGCCCGAAGAGTTCCCGTCCAGTCCCTTTAGTGTCATAGGGTCGACTTGAGAGCTCCATCCGTCCAGGTGATCATCAGAAGCAAAGTTCTCTCAAAGTCCCGGGACCTTCTCTCCACCTCTCGCCCGCCGACCGACAATCGATCCTCGAACGACCACGATTCGCATTGCACCGCCCTGAGCCAGAGCATGAGCACGCAGAAATCCGAGCTCGCAGTGCACCAACCCACCCCAAACGAACACCACGCTCACTTCGAGCAAAACGCCGAGAACCGCAAGGGAGAGCAGGCCGTCTCGCTCGATACAGACCCGTACGCTGCGCCCAACGTCTACTATGGCGCCAGCCACAATCCTAGAAAGGTTGCAAAGAGCCGGACATACTCTGCAGTAAGCATGCCAAAGAGTCCTCAGACACCACAGACACCACAGTCGCCATACGATCCACTGCCGTAGTCCAAACGATGGACTTTGCCCAAGGCACCTCTGCTGACAGCAAAACCCACGCAGATCGATCATGCCTCGCGTAACACGATAGCAACGACCTACAAGACGCCTGGAAGGCGCACCAGTCATGGTAGGCCGAGGATTGTCCTGCTCATTAGCGAACAATGGACTGACGCTTGAATACAGATGCCACGGGTAATGCCCCACGCCGCTTCCTGATCGATGTCAAGGATACTCTCAAGACTCTTCTCGATCGTGAGGACACCGACGGCAATGTGCAGATCACAATCGAGGACACCGGTCCAAAGACCATTGAGCTGGGGACAGCGGCCTCTGGCGGCTATCGTCGATTCGATGTTCGCGGCACTTATATGCTCAGCAATCTTCTGCAGGAGCTCACATTGGCCAAGAAGTTTGGTCGCAAGCAGATTGTTCTTGACGAATCTCGCTTGAACGAGAATCCGGTCAATCGACTCGCTCGCCTAATCAAGGACCAATTCTGGCCAAACTTGACAAGACGGATCGATGGGTCCAACATTGCCACGGTCGCCAGAGATCCCAAGGACTGGACATCCGATCCCCGACCACGAATCTACATTCCGGTTGGGGCCCCTGAACAGTTCCAGTACTACTCACGGATCGCCCGAGAGCATCCCAACATGCGATTGGATGTTCAATGGCTGAAGGAGGGAGGCGCAGATGATGATGAATACGTACGTGATCTCAACAGTGCTCCTGGCTTGCTCGCCGTGGCCATGGAACGTGTCCAGGACACTCCGCATGGCGAACCAGATTTCAAGGGTCTGCCATTCGTGGTTCCAGGTGGTCGTTTCAACGAGCTGTACGGCTGGGACAGCTACATGGAGACTCTTGGACTTCTGATCAATGGACGATCGGACCTTTGCGTTGCGATGGTCAAGCACTTCTGCTTTTGCATTCGACACTATGGAAAGATTCTCAACGCCAATCGCTCATACTATCTCCGCCGATCGCAGCCACCTTTCCTCACAGACATGGCATTGCGTGTCTACGACCACATCAAGAGCGAGCCAGGCAGCTTGGACTTCCTTCGAGACGCCACTCTCGCTGCCATCAAGGACTACTACACGACCTGGATGTCCAAGCCTCGCTTCGATGAGGCATCTGGACTCTCTCGCTACGTTCCAGGTGGTCTCGGTGTCCCGCCAGAGACCGAGGCGTCTCATTTCGTGCACGTTCTCACACCGTACGCGGACAAGCACGGCTTGGACTTCAAGGAGTTCGTGAACCAATACAACAGCGGCCAGATCAAAGAGGCAGAGCTCGATGAGTACTTTCTCCATGATCGTTCCGTGCGTGAGTCCGGCCACGACACATCGTACCGTCTTGAGCGGGTTAGTGCCCACCTCGCCACGATCGACCTCAACTCGTTGCTGTACAAGTACGAGGCCGACATTGCACGGCTCATTCGTGCGTTCTTCGGAGATCGCCTGACCATACCAAAGGAGTGGCAAGCTCCAGGGAAGGAAAACTTCGAGACGTCATCCACCTGGGACCGTCGCGCCAAGAAGCGTCGCCAAATCATGGACAAGCTGATGTGGAACGAAGCCAAAGGCATGTACTTTGACTACAACACTGTTGAAAAGCAGCAGACTGGCTATGAGAGTGCCACCACATTCTGGGCCATGTGGGCTGGTGTCGCCACTCCTCGTCAAGCTCAGGTTATGGTCGAGAAGGCCCTGCCTCGTTTCGAGGTGCACGGAGGATTGGTCAGTGGTACCGAGGAGAGTCGTGGTCCGGTCGGTGTGCATCGACCAAACAGACAATGGGACTTTCCTTTCGGCTGGGCTCCTCAACAGATCCTCGCATGGACTGGTATGCTTCGCTACGGTTTCGAAGAAGAGGCTCAGCGCCTGGCTTACCGCTGGATCTACATGGTCACCAAAGCCTTCGTCGACTTCAACGGTATTGTGGTGGAGAAGTACGATGTCACTCGCCAGGTAGATCCACACAAGGTCACTGCCGAATACGGAAATCAAGGCAGTGACTTCAAGGGCGTGGCTACGGAGGGTTTCGGCTGGGTCAATGCTTCCTACATCTATGGTCTGCAGATCATGGACACGCACATGAAACGTGCTCTGGGCGCCGTCACGAATTGGGACACTTTCAAGCGTATGACTGAGATGCAAAGCGGCTTTGACGCCTTGTTGCCTGGCCATGCGGAGTCTCACGCATCTACCTCGCCTTCGGGAATTCACTACCTGGGCACTCCTGGATCGTCTGACTCCGGACACAACGACGTCAATCTGGCCGCAGGGAAGCCGACCGTCTTCGTCAAAGCCCAGGTGGTCGACCATCTTCACACTGTGAACGAGGGTGATGACAATGAGCAGCAGCACGTCACCATGGAGCTGCCCAGGCACCAGGAGGCGATAAAGAGCGAAGAGTGGGTCCAGCTTGATGAGGGCTTCGAGCAGAACGACGAGCAGCATCGCCAGCACAAAGACTGTCACCACCATCATGGGCACCACCACAGCAGCGTTAATGGCGGCCATGAATAGCTGGTGATAGAAGGGTGAATGCTCCACGGTGTGGCAATCTCACAGCACTAGCGATGTGACATTAGGAACGAGAACAGGCAGCGGTGGCGTTGGAATAGATCGTGTGGTGGAATCGTGTGTCCTTCCGCGGACGTACCTATTAGCACAGCATAGCACTGAACCTACATACATCTGCCTGAAATTAGTTCATCGATCGACATTTACTTTCACGCTCTCTTCGATTGGTGGATGACTGCACTAATGGTCTACCTCCGTGCTTCCGCCCAAACTGCACACTCCACGCTATCTGTGTGCACTTTCCATTGTCTAGTTAAGCGTCAGCAATAACAAGGAACGAACTTACTGGTAGGACCGTGTCGTTGTCGCAGAAAGGATTTTCGATGCCGAGCTCACCAACCTTCAGCACATTCCTCGCCTTACATGCTTCGCTCGATTAGCTTGGTCGGTGCAGTTTGAGCGTAAGCACGGAGGTAGATGGCCCCTGAAACCATCAACATCGTGGCTGATCGGTACCTGCATGTGCCCCGCGCTAGAAAATTGGCGGGGAAGTGAATCTTCTGGAAATTCAGCTGAGAGAGCTCCAACAAACAACCACTGTTTCACCATCCGCCGTACCACACTGACCCATCACAAGCTGACCGATCACGAACAAACTCACTGCCACACACTTCCACGACTATGGCTCCTTCCACCCGCAGCCGTGTCTTCTTCGACATCTCCATCGGCGGTGTCGACAAGGGCAAAGTCGTCTTCGAGCTCTACAACGACATCGTCCCCAAGACCGCCGAGAACTTCCGCGCACTATGCACAGGAGAGAAAGGCACCGGCAAGTCCGGCTCACCGCTGCACTTCAAGGCCTCTGCCTTCCATCGTGTTATCAAGCAATTCATGATCCAAGGAGGTGACTTCACAGCTGGCAACGGTACCGGCGGCGAGAGCATCTACGGCGAGAAATTCGACGACGAGAACTTCCAGCTTAAGCACGAGAAGCCCTTCCTCCTCTCCATGGCCAACGCTGGGCCCGGAACCAACGGCAGTCAGTTCTTCGTCACGACTGTCCCCACGCCCCATCTGGACGGCAAGCATGTGGTATTCGGCGAGGTCATCAGCGGTAAGAGCGTGGTGCGAGAAGTGGAGAACACACCTGTTGGACCAAACGATAAACCGGAGAAGGACTGTGTCATCACAGACTGCGGCGAGCTTGCACCAGACGCCAACGTCGCGGAGCTCACGAAGAAGCAGAAGGATGCTACCGGTGATGACTACGAAGATTTCCCAGAGGATCAGCAGAAGGAGGGCGAGGACTGGAAGGGAACAGAGTTGGCGGACATTGTGGACAATATCAAGTCGTATGGCACCGCGGCGTTCAAGGGCGCTGATCACGAACTGGCGTTGAGCAAGTATCAAAAAGCTCTGCGATACCTACACGAGTACCCGGCGCCGCTGGACAGCGATCCGCCAGAGTTGGGACCGCGGCTTGTTAAGCTCAAAGTCTCCCTCCACACGAACAGCTCGCTGATGCAGTTCAAGCTCGGTCGATTCCGCGATTCTTTCGAGTCGGCCGAGAAGGCGAGTGTGGTGGAAGGCATCTCGGACGCCGAGAAAGCGAAGGCGTTGTATCGTCAGGGTCTGGCAATGAAGGGATTGAAGGATGAAGATGGTGCGTTGAAGTATCTGGAGGAGGCTGCGAAGCTGGCGCCGAATGATGCTGGTGTCAAGAATGAGTTGGCGGCCGTCAAGAAGGCTGCGGCTGACCGCAAGGCGAAGGAGCGCAAGGTGTACTCCAAGGCGTTTGCCTGAGCGAGGTGGAGTTGCAGTGCGTCTGGATCAGTTTTGACTGATCATCTACGTTAAGAGCGATGATGCATTACGATTGCAATGAGCGAGGTTGGGCAGCATAGAATGGCGGGTGCACAAATAGATTCGGTCTATATGAAGCAAACCATACGACATCGACTAGGGGCATCCTCTATTTCGTGGAACTTGCTCTCCCAAAAAAGCCGACTGACCTTGCTAACCTTATGACGGCCAAGCGCTCAGATGGCATACGGAGCGACAGGGCTCCACCGGCGTATGACCTTTGTCACGAGAGCCTGCCACGGCGAGAGGCTGGAATACCGTAGTATTCCATGAAACATTGGTACTTACATTGTATATAGTAACAATCAATTGCCCATTCTATCACATATAAGCACCACCGAACCATCTTCCAGCACATCAGCTCTCGACACATCAGCAAGAAACCAAGCAAATCAACATGCCCTCGCCCATGTTCCCAATGACGCCCATCCAGGGACCTTCGACATACTCTGCCGGCCCATCTCCAGGCAAACCTCTCAAATCGGAGCTGCATCCGAATGCTCTCGCGGGAAAGTCCACGGCTGCGGATCCGCGTCTGAGGCCGGCGTCGTGCGTCGATCGTGCGACTGGACGCAGGGCTACTACATCCGAACTATACCGCGGCGGAGGACGATCAAACACAATGGCAGCAGTGACAGACGTCTCGTCTCGTGTGTCGCGTGTTTGAGAAGTGTAGCGGTCCCCTGAATGGAGGGGAGCCCAGTTTGGCAGCCCTGGCCGACGTCACCGTGGGATGAGGGTCACATGCGTGATGTGTTTCAGGGATTGGAATCGGGCAGTGTTGCACCACCTCTATCCTCTCATTTGCACTCTTCATCCTGGACTCATTCCCCTGGATCATGTCGGTGTGGCCACATACACAATCTGCGAGAAAGACTGAGCAACATCGACCGAACAACAGCCCGAGAGAGAAGGATCCAGCTGGAGTGAGATTTTCGTCCCTCGCTTGAGCTATCCGAATAGCATCGTCTCTGATTCGAGGCGTATACAACACTGGAACGATATGCACCTGCAATAGTTCTGGCCTCTGCCGATCGATTCTTCTACTTATACGAAACGTATCCGAGTGTACACTTCTCCAACCGATCAGCCTTTCCGCCGAACGACGAAAGTCCGAGTAAGCAGGAGCTACGGCAGACGCGCGTACTACCAAGAAGCAGCAGAAGATCTAGCAGTAAGAGAAGTGATCGGAGTTTGGAGAGAGATAACAATACACAAAGATGGATGCTCGCATTGAAGGAACCGCAGTGCCTCAGATCGAGGCTGCAAGCCCGCTGGCGCAGCCCAACCCGTCTTCAAAGCAACACCAACAACAACCAGAGCTAAGACCCAATGTCCGTTCAATGCCGGGCTCACCATCGCGGCTTCCACATTCAGCTATCGGAGTCTCGCCTTCGCGATTGAGGTCCAGCTCACCTCGACATAGTCCCGGCACCTCTGAGATCTTCGAGCGCAACGTTCAGGAACCAGTCGCTATCAGCAACCTTCAGGGCGATTTTGACCAAACGCACATACCAGCCCACGTTATCACCGAGGATTCGATTCCACCGGCACTTGAGGCTTCGGTGCAAGCAATAACCAGCGAATCGCTCAATCCGGACGATGTCGAGATCGTCACGTCGTCCTCCCATCAGCCAGCAGCGATCGGCATCGATAGCTCCATCAGCCACAACGATTTCGCCCAGCTACACGCGCCTCCACTCCACCACCACAAGTCCGAGGAATCAGAGTCAACCTCATTACACGCGTCTGGCTTCCTTCCCGGACTAGACGACGACACCGCCAGCAATTATGGCCAACTCGATCCCAACGACGTTCGCCGACTAAGCTTCATCTCCTTCCAAGACGTCGTCAAAAGCGAGCACCATCACGTTGCCTCACCACTGGGTGACATCGGCAGCCGCGAGAGTTTACCCATCGGCGGTGTGCTCCCGCCTGCCTCACTCTCGGACCGCGCTGCATCTCCTCGCTCTCCCACATCTATCAATAGCCAAAGCGTCAGCGGCGGTGGTGTCACGACACCCCCACCTGGCGTCAACGTCACAAATCCATTGGGTGCCAGCGCCGAACAATCACCCGTTCGAAGCGTCGCTGTCGGTAGTCCTGGAAGTCAACACGGCGACCTCCACATTGAGTCGATGCGGCAAGCGTTGCGCAAGACTGCCAGTGGAGATCTATCAGGAAGCGGGGGACGAAGTGCCAACATGTCGCCGGCGAGCGACGAGGTATCCTCCTTCAGCCGGGCATAAATGTTTATCGACTATGACGACGACGCACTTTCCGCATCAAGACGTTTTATCCAGCCGTTGTCAGCTGCTATTTTGGACTTTCGGATCGATGGCGTTCGGGAGGCGTATGTCCTATCTGGGGTCGGAGGAGTCATGTTCCCTGAGTCTGCTGTGCCGCGACGTGCATCGATATTCTGCGGCGGGATGGACTTGCATTGCCATCTCCACGATGACGGACAACTTGCGGTCGATCGACTTGATCTTGAGATACATATCAGCGATACCGTGATTGCAAGGAGGCTTCATTCAGCAATATGCAGATGCATGGGAAATGTAAGATCCTGCTCTGAGTTCCTCTTCCGGTACCAGATGTTCTGTACTATTGAGGTGGTCGGGTCCGTGGCCATACAGCTTGAATTGCCGTACAGGTAGTTTTGATATACCGGCTTCACCTAGGCGGACAGGTCTATTAGCATGCTGGGTCAGATGAACGTACATCTCGGATGGCATACCAGCTTATTCGGGCGGACAGGTACACGTAAATGTATGAAACTATGCCATCGTTTGACATGTCCAGGTACGCTGTTCTGCACGCCTTGTTGCCATACCTGCGCGCCTGCGCGCCTGCAAAGCCGTACACGTTCGCCTTGATGGAGATTCACCCGAATGCAATAATCAGCCGTCCGGCCAATGTCCATGTATCGTACGGTTGGTACCTATCGACAACAGTTGACTCCACTCTGCACCGTCAAGTCGAGGCACCGCAGCAGGATCCCAGTCTTCTATGAGCAACCACAGCAGCAGAAGCTTGGTTAAAGACATTATGGCTCGGCTCCTAGCAAGAAGTACCTTGCTTTGACATCTCAATTATTCCTCGACGCGATGCGCGAACTCGAGTGCGTAGGAGACTCCATTCAGCAGCGTGGGAGTGGCATCTGTAGCAGCGGCGGTGTATCCTCAATAATAACGGTCGATCCTATAGTCGAGAGCGAAGACGAGAGCAACGCAAGTCGACATGATCCGCCCAGATAGATCTCCTTGCAATCAATGCACGTGGTAAACGGTCAAGTATTTCATGCCTCTTTGATCGATGGCCAAGCTCGTCGTCACTCCGATTCACCGCGACGAACACAGCTGCCAGAGCGATGATCAGCGAGCCAAGCGTTCTGGAATGGGTCTTTGGGTGCCCACGATTCAAACCCCGCAGCTTGCGACTGACTCGAGCGATGGAGGCATGAATAGTTGACAAATCTGTTGAGCATATCGAAGCCATGAAGACGGAACAACGCGAGCGAGGGATGAGGTGAGAAGAGATGTCGGCAATGGCAGCCAAGGGTGAAGTTCGTCCGTGACGACGGAGAGTCCTGTGAGGCTGCTGTGACACAAGAAAGATCTGTGGGCCTGTGGCAGTTGCACAGGAGAGTTTCGACATGAAACAAGACATGTCGGCCCGGCGTGCTCAGGTACCGTGGAACGCAATCAACATTTTCGCCGAAGCGGAACGTTTCTTCTGGGGGATTTTCAGGGCCGTCTTGCTTTAACGTGCTGGCCGCAAAGTTTGTCTTGGAGCGCTGATGCGGTGGCGTGGGATGTTGTTGGGCAGAAGTGCATCGGACGGACCAGTCTCTGAACCGCTAGGAGTGAATCATCGTCGCAATCATCATCATTCTCGTCCACGCAGACGAGGATTGTCGTTTGCAAGGATAAGAAGCGAGGCGAAGAGATTGGCGAGGAGATTGGAGATGTAGGAATGATGAGCGTGGGACGACTCGCTTGCCGAGTCTCATCCTGGTCTGCTGCATTTCGCACTGGTTGCATGGTAGGTATATAGTATGCTCTTCGCAAGGAAGCATATGCCATGATCCGATTGACGACTTCGAGGTCCTTGTATAGGCAATCACACCGCGACGTGCTCTTCTATGAAATCCGTTTCGATGGCAAGGATCGGCAGGTCCGTCCACTAAAGCGAGCGTCGCCGCCGACGCCATTGATGCATTCATTCGTGGTCAACCCCGCCAAAATGACCAGCCCGGACTGGTTGGCAAGCCGAGCGGTCCTGGACTCCTGGTCTGGAGTTGAGCGGCGTGCAGTAGAGCTGCATAACGGGCCCTTGTTGGGCAGTCATTTGGTTGGTCTCGTGTATAATGTCGTATACGTCGTCGCCGGGAAGAGAGGATATACCCTGTCGTAAGAGACAATGCTCTTCCAATCTAGTAATAACGAACCAGACCATTTGCGGGCGGTGCTTGTAATCCTTCGGCCGTGACGATGCTGATCAAGTATTGGGCATGATCCTTCCGCCGCCTCCAATAATCAGCCAGACGGCCGTGTACAATAGCGACCCGACGTGTGCGTGATAACTCTGGTCTTTCCGCGGGTGCGTTGTCAAGTCGCAAGGCACGTGCGGCGAGATGGTTCTACCGTATACCTAGTGCGTATACTAACCTCTTGAGTCTTGAGCTTGTATTCCCGCTTCGTGCCGTCCGTACCTTGCACATTGGAGGATTGGATTGGATCGGATTGGATTGGATCGGATTGGATTGGATTGGATTTCCATTGCCTGCCCCCAGTCCGATCTCACCACCGCCGCCGGGAGGGCCTCTTACTTTCGCCTCCCGCCAAACGACCCTACTTGAGGTATTCTCGACTGTCAGTGCTTTGTCCTTGTGCGCTGCGGTGCGGTGCCCGAGCGCAGCGATCAATTACTACCGAACTTACTTGTCTACCTCGTCTACATACCAATCTGGCTCGTCGACGGCCTCGCGCCCGCCTTGGTCATCCTTCGAACGCTATCGAGTCTTTGTCCTGCGTCGACCTTTGTCACACAACTTCTCATGCCGGCTCCGCAACTATAGCACTCTCCACTCGACTGGTCATTGGCCAATCATTGACTGTCGCGAGCGTCTGGTGCTGCCATTCATCCCTCCAACAAGTGCATTTGCGACATGCACAGCAATCGGCACACTCAAGCAAGGACCCGGTGCTGTTAGCCGGAAACGTGTGTAACCTTGTCGAAGATTGCGAAGAGCAGGACACAAATAATAGAACAAACGAAGGAGGGCGACTGAGCGGACGGCCCAAACAACCATGAGCTCCAATGCCAACACCGGGCGGAGACGCTCCGGCGTATGGAACACTGGCAGCACCGATGCTGATACGGACGTCGTGCACGAGGAGAAAGAGAGTCGACGCCATCGCTGGACACCGGGCAAGAAAGAGCCGACAATGTACGATGAATACCTGAATTCGGACAAGAAGCGTCACAGAGCCTCTGGCCTGCCGTCGAGATCACGGACCCTCGAGCGCAGGCCGTCCATGCCTCTACGCTCAAGTTCCACGGCAGTACGCCCGGAGACGCCCGAGAACGCACCCGGAGCCTTGGGTTTTAAAGAGGAGCACAGGGGCGCCGAGGAGAGCACCACAAGTTTGGAGCGGCCTTTCACGCCCGCATCTGCGACTCGAGATCCGGACCGACCGAGCAGCTCGAGCAAGACTCGTCGTGCCATCGAGCGTGTTACAAGTCCGGGCAGCAACAGGAGTGGTTCTTTCAGCGTGGCATCTGCGTTACTCGGCCGCAGCAGAAGCAGACACAAGCCAAAGCAGGATTCGCAGACCAGCATGACGGAAAGCGAAGCGCCTTCGACGAGGCCACGCACTGCAACGTTGGAAGGACGGATACGAAATCGATCACGAAGCAGACAAAGCCGGTCTAGGAGCCGACATGGAGGAGGGAGTAGTCACGCGCAGTCGTCGCCTATATCTCAAGGCGGCGCCGAATACCTGGCCTCGGTTCCTGTATCGACCCACGAGCCGTCCGCGCCTTCGATATCCTCCGTTGGGTCACCAGTACGATCACCGTCGCCACAAGCCAGAACACGATCAATATCACCCATGTCCTCGGGCACAGCCGACTCTATTACGTCGGCACTTCCCAGTGCAAATGCGAGACGGATCTTGCACTTGATGAAGACACTGAATGGTAGGATGAGCGGCAATGTTGTCTTCCGACGTGGATTCGGGAATCCCTGGTCGCAAAGCTACTGCTATATCAACGACGACAGTGGAAGCTTGATGTACGAATCGAGAGGCAGCGAAGGAGCACACAAGACCTTGGTGCAGGAATTGCGAGGCTCGAGTGTGCGATCCAATCTCGATGGCGATGTTCCCTATCTCGAATTGTCCTTCCCTCAGGTGCCCGACGAGGTGCACATCAAGCTGCAGACGCAATCCGACTTTGACGCATGGTTTGCAGCATTGCTACACTGGACTCCTCGCGGCGATATCACTTCAGCATCGAGCAGTGATCACCAGCGATCCGATTCGGAAATGGGCATGACATCGCAGTCGCCTTCGACGACCGACCTTGTCCGCGAAGACCTTGCCAGGAAGCGAGGTGGCTCGATAAACGAGACGGCAATGAACAATAGAGACCGTGCGGCCAGCAAAGCCAGCAATAAGAGCGATCCTCGCAGATCGCTTATTGGCGGCTCGACAAAAGAGAACCCGGTGATCAAGATTGGCAAGATGATATACTGGGATACCAATATCGGCTACAACAATACCAGTGGCCTGGGTCAACCATCCACAGCGAGGCCTAGTACAGGCCGGATGATGAGTATGGCCTCGCGAAGATGGAGAAGGATCAGCGGTCAACTACGAGAGAATGGAGAATTAAAGCTGCACTCGGATGCAGACAATTCTCTAATCTCCATCGTGCAGCTCAGCCAGCTCAGCAGATGCGCTATCCAGCGTCTGGATTCCAGCGTACTGGACAACGACTTCTGCATTGCCATCTATCCACAATACACCTCGAGTTTCACGAACACGCAGCCGGGATTTATTAGGCCCATCTTTCTGAGCTTGGAGAATCGAGTGCTTTTCGAGGTCTGGTTTGTGCTCCTTCGAGCTTTCACAATGCCGTCGATCTATGGACCTCGAATCGACAACGAAGACTCGGAGTTTGGCGAAGACAACCAAGATCTGGAAAGCATGATTGCAACAAGCACTACGTACACATTCCGCATGGAGCGGAGTTTGAGCGTAAGGGTTGGAGAGGCGAAAATGCAGTCGGGTGCTGGAGCTGAAACGAGCTTCACATCTGGCTTTGGCAAAAACTCGAACCAAGAGAAGCATGGCTATTATGCGGAGGTCCTTCTTGACAACGAGACGCGAGGCAAGACAGTGGTCAAGTATCAGGGCTTAAATCCTCTCTGGGGAGAGAGCTTCGAGTTTCAGGATCTCCCACCCGTGCTCAGCAACGCCAGTGTCTTGGTGAAGCGCCGGCCTCCAGAGCAACCGAATGCCAAGGATCACTCTGATAAGTCCCACGCACCAGACGCATTCGGACAGCAGCAGGATGGCTACACAAATCTTGCCAACGATGTCGTGTGTGGCAAAGTCGAGATCCAGATGGAAGAGCTCGAGCCGGAAAAGGAGATTGAGAAATGGTGGCCGGTCTCGAACATGCATGGCCAGCGCGTCGGCGAGGTACTCATCAAGATCCGCGCAGATGAAGGCATCATTCTCATGGCCCGCGATTACAAGAAATTGGATGTCATGCTTCACCGTTTTTCGAACGCGTTGACGCTGCAAATTGCACAGACGATTCCTACCGAGTTAAAACGACTGAGCGACAGCCTACTCAACATTTTTCAAGTTTCAGGAAAGGCCGGCGATTGGATCATGGCTTTAGTAGAGGAGGAGATCGACGGATCTCACAAGGAGAGCCCTATCGCCAGACTGAGGTACAGTCGGCGTGCTTCGAACGAGCAAGGGGAGAATAGTGGGATGGACCGCAACGACAGAGAGCTCCTTGTCCGCGACATGAACAAGAATGCCACGCTTGAAGCAAATCTACTTTTCAGAGGCAACACCCTCTTGACCAAGAGTCTGGACACTCACATGCGGCGCGTGGGTAAGGAGTACCTTGAGGAATCCCTCGCCGCCAAGCTGCAAGAAATCAACGACAAGAATGAGGACTGCGAAGTCGATCCGAATCGAGTCAACTCGCCGTCGGATCTGGACCGGAATTGGCGGAGACTACTGCTCTGCACGCAGGACGTGTGGAAAGGCGTTGTCGCCAACAAAGCACGCTGTCCGGTCGAGCTGAGAATCATCTTCCGCCATATTCGAGCTTGTGCCGAAGACCGATACGGCGACTTCTTGCGCAGTGTGAGCTACAGCAGCGTGTCTGGTTTCTTGTTTCTGCGTTTCTTTTGTCCGGCGGTGCTCAATCCCAAGCTGTTTGGATTGCTGCAAGGTGAGCAGTACCACGATCTGTTGTTGTGGTCTCCTCGACTGACTTTCTGCTAGATGATATCAAACCACGAGCCCGCCGAACATTCACCCTCATCGCGAAGTCGCTCCAGACCATGGCCAACATGGCCGCTTTTGGCACCAAGGAACCTTGGATGGAGCCGATGAATGCCTTCTTGGTGCAGCATCGAGAAAGCTTCAAGACATTCATAGACGATGTCTGCTTCGTACCAGCGCCTCTTTCGAGTGCATCGTATCCGAACGCGCCTAACTCGCCGACTTATCCTCCCGGTGTCGTGAGTGCGGAACAGCATCTCAGCTACACCACACCCATGACAATCATGCAACGTCTGCCGCCTAGCAGTCGTGAAGGATTCCCAAGCTTGCCGTACCTGATCGATCAAGCCAGATCGTTTGCGGACCTGATTCATCTTTGGCTTGAAGCGGTTATGGCACTCTCGAATCCCTCGGACAATGCTACACTCCCCGGAAAGACACATTCCGACATCCTCGATGCGATCATGGCGACGGATGGCGAGTTGGGAGACTTCCATGTACTATGCGAGCAGCTCAATACCCGCACACAGGAGTGTCTCAATCGTGCGGAGAGGGCCGAGCGACCTGACAGCCCGCACAGCTTCCAATGGGAGGACGTGATCAATCAACTTCAAAAGGCGCAGATCAAGAACTCGTCCAAGGAGGCATTCGATAATGTGGCCGCCAAGATTGCGAGTGATCCGAACATGCTCCCAGATGATGGTCCACATGCAGCAACAATTGATGCCACTATGAGGCAGCTGCGCAGCCCTGAAGACGACGGCGACGACAGCACTTCTGGGCAAGGACCTTACAGCGATACAACTCTTGCACGGACGGAGCCTACATTGGTGGACTCTACTACACCTCGTTCCTCCGCCTGGGGCAGACCGGGCTCTATCAGCCATGCCAGCAGTTTTCAGGGTAGCTCCAGCCGAGGCTACGCACAAAGCGTCCAGGATTCTCCCAGCCAATCCGCCTCCGCAAGTGTTGTCAGCAGCGACACCGAGAACACCACGACCGCACTTCCCAACTACGACCGCGAGGTTCGACACCGTGAGCGGCGGGAAATGGCGCGCTTCCAGATTCAGAAGCAGGTCGAAGCCGCTCAATCTCGCGAGAAGGAGAAGTCGACTCAAAAGGAGAAGAGAAAGATGACGAGCAAACTTGTACCGAGCTTGATGAAGATGAAGAAGGACAAGCACAAAGAACAAGACAGGCAGAGTTTCGCGACCAAGTCCAATGGCGCAGCGAATGGGAATGAGTATGGTGGAATGATCTGATTGAGGGAGGATTGAAGAAAGATATCGTCTTTGCATGGCGAGTGAATGTGTCTCGTTGGATTGACTTTGTTTTGTTTAGTTTCATACCCTGTGGTTGTTGTGCTTTCCGGCCTTTGATGCCGAATTTGTGGAGAAGGGAGGTGGCAGATGTGATATGGTGGATGCTGCAATGTAACGATTATTCATGGTGGCCCCTTGTCCTCTTCCATTGCCCTCTTCTTCACGCACAGCAAGATCACGTTGGATGCGGTCGAGCCGTCCTGTTGGTTTGCCTGCAAGACTGTCTATCATTTCCTGCCCACTCTACTGCATTGTCTTATTGCTGTCTCGCTCGCGCTGAGACATGGCAAACACGATGATTTCCTGCGGTCCCTGACCGTGGCTACCTTGACTTCTTCGGTCCTCTTCACCGTTTCTACGATCTCCACACCCGAGCAATCGCTCGCACCATGGCAGACCCATCCGTCGCTCTGGTCATCGTTGCAGCCACGTCGAGTGCCATCTACAAGTGCCTGTGTATCCAGCCATTCTGCAAGACTACGCTTCGCTCAGCCATGATGGTCCATGTGAGTACATCAAAACTCGGCTGATGGAGGGAGTCTGGAAAAGTACTTGCTGACGGTGTGCGATAGGCATATACCATCGAGATCATCCAGCTGCTCGTCGTACTCGTAACTGTGGTTAATATCTACCACGTCTTCAATTTTCCTGGCCACAGCGGCAGTGTCTCTCCCACGAACGACCCGCCACCACGAGTCCTCTCAACTCTGGTGTCCGGGATGATCTGCCTCTTTACCGTTGATGGATTTGACAATCTCATCCAGATTCACAGATTCACACACCCAATCCAAAGCCAGACGCTTCTCTTGACGAGACGATGGTTATTTCCTGGTACTGTGCTGGTTCTAAAGAAGACGAAGAAGAAGGTGAAGTTTGCGAAGACCACCAAGCCGACGACTTTACTGCTTTCGATGGACGAGGTGAAGAGACGGAGTCGGCTGAGGAGGATGAGTGAACCTGTTACACCGACACGGATTGTTCCAACGCTCTTGTCTCCTGTGATGGGGGAGGGCTTGAGTCCAACGTTCTCGTTTGGGCCGTCGCCGGGGAGTGATGGATTCGAAGCGATGATGGCCGGACCGAGTAGACTACCGACTCCAGCATCTACTGGCCATGTCCGCCAAACTGCTCTGACTCTGCTGGGAGGTGACCCGAACAGGAACTCGGAACTCGACATGCACCGAAGAACAGCGAATGGACGTATTATGGAGCTAGACTCACAGGAAGCTTCTCTCAGCGAATCGCCACACACTTTGGGGTTCGACTCACCTCGGGAGAGATTTTCCAACATGACTGTCCAGGATATAGCAGAAGAACTTCAGTCGGAGTTCAACGCAATTCGGGCCGGCATGGAGTTCAACCTGTCGAGACAATATGATTCGGACTCGTCGGACGGATCTTTTGGCGGCTATATTCGAGAGGTATCGCGATTCAGCCAGGAAAGGGACAAGATCTTGCTTCCGCAGCTGGACGAGATGCAGGAGAGATTCGGCGGTGAGACTTGTAGGAAAGAGGAGGAGCTGAGGAGCATGATCGTCGCTCAGTTTAAGGAGCTCAAGGATACTTTTGGGGGACCGGTGCGGTGAACGGTTGGAAAATTGCCGGATGAAGAACGGTGGAAGATCGGGAGGAGGGTTTGGGCTGTCCGCCATCGATTGCGATGTCGAATGTCCCTGCGGCTGTTGTGATCATACGAACAATTCTCGAGTTACAGAGGGAGTGCTGGGTTGAGGCTTGAACAATACAGAGGCAGAGTCATAAATGAAATTATGTCTGCGGAGATAAATGCCCAAACAATAGATGTTCAGGTACCAGCGGCGGGGACTGCTTCACTGTCGTAATTTTGCTTCAACAGACCGACTTGTCGTGTTATCAGCCTTTCAGGACAGCCAAGTGGTCCGATTACCAGACACGTCGACCGTCTATCATGTCCTTGGTATCTCTGCCGCCGTCAGTTCCTTCGTGCCGGGCTCGGACCGTTACCCTCTCGCCTCTACGACCGTCACAATAGCCCTTCCGTCTGACCCTCCACAACACCAACGACTCGAACGACCAGCCTCTAATCCGTCCAACTCTCACGCATCCCGCGATCATCGTGGATGTCCAGCAATCTGGTTTACCTTCTCATGCTCGCCACGATCCAGTGCTCGAATCTCAGCCAACACCTGCGCCTGTCTCTCGCCCTGCTTGACGCCCAGATAATAGCCGATTGCCGAGGGAAGAAGAGTCACCGGGAAGGGCTTGTTGAATTTCGATGTGAGGATCTTGTCTGTTGTTCTTGTCAGATCGAGTTTCGTGGGTAACACTGTAAGATTTTGGTGGCATTGACGAAAGGATATGAAAGGGCAGAGAGGTGAGCTGACCGACGAATTTGCTGAATCCGCCCATTGTATGGCTACGCTTCCTCTTGCTTGTGTGTACTTCGGTTTATTATCTTCGAATAGTCGGCAGATGATATGTTTCTATGTACAGGTCTTGTATATGCTGGTAAAGAACAAAAGATAAGAGAGTGGTGCTTTGGACTAAAGCGTGTCGGTCAAGCGGAGGAGGTTAGCAAGATCCGCGCTAGCGAAAGCCTATTTGGCAAGTACGTTCCACGAGATTGTTGCAAGTGAAGGAACTGGGTGAAGACACTAAGAATATGTAGCATGCAGCTGATAGGGTTCTTCCTTGGGCAGGACATTTCCAATGGCATGATTGTCGCGAGAATCCATGAGTGGCGGAATGAGCTCTGAGATGAGAACCTTTTTGGAGGTGTCCTTCTGCCAGCGAGCTGTATGGCCGCCGCTCGTGTCTTAAGACGACGGGCCTTGCCTGCGAGACGGCCTCCGGTGAGTGACCTCATCGGAGATTACACGTCTCAGCAGTGACCATTGTCGATACATCGTTCTCGCGGGTTCGATAGTCGAGCTCGCGATCGCTGTACTGTGTGCACAGCGTGCCGCACCCTGTCATGCAACTGTGGTGGGCGCTCAAGTACAAGACCGCAGCCAGCCGCAGGTCGCACGCCAGAAGTTTTTCACCCGGAGAGGAACGCTGCTCGTGCGTCCAAGGGCAAAGCTCTGTTCATCGTTGTCCAAGCTTCACAAGATAATCCCTCTCCAGGACTTGACTATACCAACAAGCAGTTTCCCGCTGAGACATCTGTCGCTGAAAAGGGAGAGCCACAGAACTTTCGTGTCTTCACTCCGCCGCTTTTGCCCCTTCCTCGATCTCCTTCAACAACCCCTTCCCGCATCTCACCACCTGCTCGTACGCGATCGTGAAGCCCTCTCTCCCACCATAATAAGGATCACCAATCTCCTCCTTATTGTCCTTGCCGCCGAACTCGCCATACAACCTCACCTTCTCCAAATGCTCATCTCTCAGCGTCCCCTTGTTCTTCTTCGTCCTCTTCACCAAATCCCTCAAATCCATGTAATTATCCTCGTCCATCGCGATCAAGTAATCAAACTTTTCAAAGTCCTCCGGTACCCGCACTTTCCTCGCCGCGTGTTTATAGGATGACAAGCCATTGTCTTTGAGTACCGTGAGGGTGCGCGAGTCGGGTCGGTCGCCGGCGTGGTAGGCTCCCGTACCGCAGGAGTCGATGGCGGCGATGAGAGGGTGTGGATTCGAGGTCTCGAAGTTGGTGAGGTGCCGGAAGACTCCTTCTGCCATGGGAGATCGGCAGATGTTTCCGAGGCATACGAAAAGTACGGAGACCTGGCGGTCGCTGGTGGTGGATGTGCCTGAGGCCATAGTGGTGGATGTCTGGAGGCGAGGCGAGAGGTCGGTAGGAAGATCGATGGTACGTATGCTTGGTGGCAGAGTAGAGAAGTTCAGTAGAGGTCGGAACACATGAAGCTGTGCCAAGAGGGATGGATGCAGGGCATTGGAAGATTGATTGATGCTGTCAACACCGCACAAGACAGATGCAGCTCCTTCACCGTACTGTCATTCATTACAATAGCCCGACCGTGCAATGGCATGGTGCGTTGTATAGTCGAGCGGACGTCGCATCTTCACCGTTGTCTGCATCGACGTAATAATTGGAGAAGCGAGTACCTCAGGTAGCTGCCCTGTGTTTCTATTTCGAGACCCATGCCGCGGCTCTCGCATGCTTCCACGCTAGTTCTAAGATCGTCGAGTTACATCTTTGACTCTTCGACGAGACTGCTTGCAACGAAGTGCTGTGCATTGTATAATAAAGTGGACGAGGAACACGAGACCGAGCCATCGCATGAACTCATATGCGCACATTGGCGACGTCAACTCTGGAGAGTGGGCGGGGAGAAGGCGTTTCATTGCAAACGGTCGGCCTGCTACCAACCACGCGCTGGCCTTTAGAGCGATCGTCCGGCCTTGTCCCTGAATCCTCGAGGGGTGGACGCGAAAGCTCATGTCGGAGGAGGCCACGGGAAGGCATTTACAGTAGTCTGCATATTAGACATGCGGACTAGCCTGCTGACCACTCTGCTGTACATTTCCTCCGTTCTTTTCATCCTTCCCATCCTCCATACAACAAACTATATCTCTCATCTCTCATCTCTCTATCGTTGCTACGGGAAAGCCGCTTCATCCTAGCCGCATCGACGTAACGTAAACAGAACCCGGCACACAAATCCCACCCTGAAACATCTCCGCGCTTCCACGGTCCATCAAACGACCATTCCTCCAGTCTGTGTACAGTCCAGACTGTCGCTCCCGATATCACCCCGCGCATCGCGCTGTATTGATTCGCGGACAATCAACACCTCCAGACGAACTTGATACTATCCATTACCACGGTCATTTGCAGACAGGGAGAGAAGCCTTGCTCGAGAGCTAGGACGACATTACGAATAGTCTCACGCTATGAGTTACAACCCGCTGGGTAAGTCAGCATCCGTCAGCACTCTGTTTGAGAGTCGTTTGGGGGCTATCGCATGACATGCACGCGTTTGGCACGCATTGCATGGAATGTGCCTCTTGGCCTCGATTCTCTCTACGACTCTCCAGACGAGGAGCCGTTACTTCAACTGCCAGCAGTGAAGACTAAATCATCTCCCAGGCGGTGGCTACGGCCGCGGACGACCCGAAGACGAGTACGACAATCCACAAAACCCCTTCATGGACCACCGACAGCCTTCTCCAGGAGGCTATCACATCCCAGCTCCACAAAATGGCTACCAACTATCCGATCGTCCTTACGTCCACCACGATGGACCTCTCGAGATTCCCAGTGGCCCAATGGGTCCAGGTTCATTTGCACACTCGACCGACAGACTGCAAGCACAGCCAACATACGAAGTCACGAATATGCCAAACACATACGGCCACGGCCAGGCTTACGACGACGAGCACTCCCATGGATACACACCGAACCCGTTTCAGCAACAAGCGCACGAGGGTAGAGCAGAATACAATCTGAGTCCTCATCCACAGGGAGGAAACGAGTACTTCCACGACGGGAATCCTACTACTTACGATGCGCCGCATCATGGCTACTATCAGGACGAGGAGGACGATCGGCCCATGCTTGCGCCTGGTACATACGGACCTGATCCTCACCAGGCGCATCTGTCGCCAGACCCAGACCTCGAAGGTGGTTACAACGACCCACCGCCACCACCTGTGAACGCGCCGATCAGAAGATGGAAAACGGTCAAGGAAGTGCAATTGTTCAATGGCAATTTGGTGTTGGATTGTCCGATTCCTCCGCGGTTGTTGAATCAGGTTCAGCATGCACAGCCACCAGAAAGAGACGAGTTTACACATATGCGATACAGCGCCGCGACTTGCGATCCTAGCGAATTTGGCAAAAAGCGCTTCACCCTGCGACAGCGGCTGTTTGCGAAGCCTCGCCAGACTGAGTTATTTATTGTCATCACGATGTACAACGAGGAGGATGAGCTGCTCGCACGAACGTTGATTGGTGTCATCAAAAATATCGAGTACATGAACTCGAGGACATCTTCAAAGACATGGGGAAAAGAGGCTTGGAAGAAGATTGTGGTGTGCATTGTTTCAGATGGTCGTGCAAAGATCAATCCTCGGACTCGATCTGTGCTCGCTGCGATGGGTATCTACCAGGATGGCATTGCAAAGCAGCAAGTCAACGGCGTGGATGTGACGGCACATATCTACGAGTACACCACGCAGATGACGCTGGAGATCAAGAAGGGCATCGTCGGCGTGAAGAAGGGCAATACACCTGTGCAGATCCTGTTCTGCCTCAAGGAGAAGAATCAGAAGAAGATCAACTCGCACAGATGGTTTTTCCAAGCCTTCGGCGAGGTGCTGCAGCCCAACATTTGCGTGCTGATTGACGCCGGAACCCGACCCGGACGAAGCAGTGTCTACGATTTATGGAAGGCATTCGACCGAGAGCCGATGTGTGGTGGTGCCTGTGGTGAGATCAAGGCCATGTTGGAGAAGGGCAAGAATCTCATCAATCCTCTCGTTGCGGCACAGAACTTTGAGTACAAGATGAGCAATATTCTCGACAAGCCTTTGGAGAGTGCGTTCGGGTTCATCACCGTGCTCCCGGGAGCTTTCTCAGCTTACCGATTTGTCGCCCTCCAGAACGACAAGACTGGCCAAGGACCATTGGAGAAGTACTTCGCCGGAGAGACGATGCATGGTGCGAATGCTGGCATTTTCACCGCCAACATGTATCTCGCTGAAGACAGAATCCTGTGTTGGGAGCTTGTCAGCAAGCGGAATTGCTCTTGGATCCTGCAGTATGTCAAGTCGGCTACCGGCGAGACCGATGTGCCGACTGAGATGGCCGATTTTATCTTGCAGAGGAGAAGATGGCTCAACGGATCCTTCTTTGCTGCTGTCTATTCGTTGGCCCACTTCTACCAGATCTTCAGGAGTCATCACTCCCTCTTCCGGAAGCTGTTTTTCTTCGTGGAATTTACGTACCAGGCGGTGAATATGCTGTTCGCATGGTTTGCTATTGTGAGTTGATATTGAGAGCACGAGTCTGATACCTGCTAACACTCATCAAGGGCAACTTCTTTCTAGTCTTCCGCATTCTCACTACTTCGCTCTCTGGCAAGGATCTCCTCGGTACTGCCGGACTCATCTTGTCTGTAACCTTCGAATGGCTGTACCTGGCCACCCTCGTCACCTGCTTTGTCCTCGCGCTCGGCAATCGACCTCAAGGCAGCAACAAGTTCTACATGGCGCAGGTCTACTTCTGGGCAGTCATCATGGCCTACCTTCTCTTCGCCTCGGTGTTCGTCACCGTCAAATCCGTGCAAGCGCAGGTCGCGACGCAACAGGGCTTCTCCGTCGACCTCCTCTTCAAGAACAAGCTCTTCTTCACCCTCATCATCTCAATGGCGTCGACATGGCTTCTCTACCTCATCGCCTCGATCCTCTTCCTGGACCCCTGGCACATGGTCACCTCCTTCATCCAATATCTCCTCCTCACTCCAACCTATCTCAACATCCTCAACGTCTACGCCTTCTGCAACACCCACGACATCACCTGGGGTACAAAGGGTGACGACAAACCCGAGAAGCTCCCCGCCGCGAACCTCAAACCCGGCGGCAAAGTCGACGTCGCCATCCCCACCGATGATGCCGATCTCAACACGCAATACGAACAAGAGCTGCGCATCTTCAGCACGAAATACGCCGCTCCCAAGCGTGATGTCACCCACGAGCAGAAACACGAGGACTACTACAAGGGATTCCGATCGGCTGTCGTGTTGGCGTGGATGTTTTGTAACTTGGCGTTGGCGGCGATTGTGTTGAACGCGGGTGGTATGGAGAGGGTGACGCCGCAGAAGGGTGACGATGAGGACGAGGCGGATTCGCGCGCGGTGATTTACATGGCGGTCGTGCTGTATTCGGTCGCGGCGTTGGCCGCGGTGAGATTTATTGGTGCGTGTTGGTTTTTGGTGACGAGGTTGTTCAGGGGTGTATAGACTGGAGTGGAGATGAATGGTGACTGAGGGTGGGAATGCCTGAGGCAAGAGTTGGGTGGCGTGTGGTGTCTTTGTTGTTTGTACTTTGAGCTGCATGTGCGTGCGAGATACCCTCATGGTGGATGAGCGTCTACCAAGTACTCCGGGTTGCGTTATGCCCGCTTCCAGTCTTTTTGGTTTGATCTGCTAGATTAGCAATGAGAAACGACTTGGCCATTTGATCGTCTTGCTTGTCGAACAATCATCTTCATGCCTCCTAGAGGTATCGTCTTTGTTGATGTCGTCTCAATGAGAAGCTGTACAGAGCAAGTCTGCTTGAACAACACAGCTGATTCCTCACAGCACTCAATCGCTTGTCTTGTCCGACCACCATACTCGTACGCTTTGGCGATGCGACCGCATATGTGAGACGTCTGTCACCGCGACAGTCATTCAAATTGTCGTTCCGGATCTCGAAGAGCTGCTGAATGCTCCCTCCAACCAGGGGTGAAGGAGGTTTCAAGCTACTGTGGCCTGCGTTGCTCAGTAAACACTTCCATACTCGATGATCAAGGATAGGGGAGCGTCTGCAACATCTGCGTCTGAATCGAGAAGTTGAGGATAAAAGTCAGTATTCATGCTATATCGATACCGTACCTTGCAATGAGAGCTGAAAGTTCCTCTTCGTGTGGTATTGATCCAAATGTACGGCTGAGAAACACGCGTAGATCCGTTCTCCTGACAGTCGCTCGGTATCCACGGCTAACTTAAGTAGACCATGTCGCTACACGTCCGGCCAACTTACATGTGCAACAAATCAGGATGACCAGCCAACTTTGCTGTCGTGCCATTGATGCGTGCAGTTAATTTAAATGTACGACTGTCGACCCGCCAATCTAGCAGCGCAGGACCGGCCACGTAAGGTACCAATAACTTAGCACGTTACCTAGTTGGCAAACTTCATTAGAGGAATGTGGCACAGTGTAGAGCTCTGCAGCATTGCATTCACCTTGTTGAATAGAAGTAGTATGGAGTGAAGTAAAGTGATGTTCTGCTGAAGCTCACAAGCGATCACAAGCGCGTTCCTTCCTCTTTCGGACATATGCGCTACTAGCGCGCGCGTGTCAGAAGACCCGAAGTGCATCCGCGCACGCACCACGTTCTTCTCTAGCCTTCCATCAAAACATCGGCGTTTGCAAAGCTTCCACCGAAAACTTCAACCTCAACTTCGATTTCATCCACCATCACCACGACGCATCCACAACACCTTGCACAGTACAACACACCTCATCAAGACCAAGCATCAAGACCAAGCATCAAGACAAGCATCATCGGACCATGGGTTCCGCTACCTGGGACGACACGCCGGCTCGTATGTCACTTCAACACATCTTCCTCCTCCATCTGCGCTTTTACTGACACTCATCGCAGCGGCCGCCGACAACAGCTGGAAGATGGACTCCGGCGATGACGACGGCGCGTGGAAGCCTGACGAGCCAGCCGAGGAGAGCGGTTTCTCGGCGGACAACACCTCCAAGCACCACGATGGCGACTACAAGGCTGCCGATGGAGGTTGCCGTCGCTGCGGAGAGGACGGACACTTCGCTCGGGACTGTCCTAACGCGGAGGGCGGCGATGCTGGTGGCGGCGATGGCGCCTGCTTCCGGTGCGGAGAGCAAGGTTTGATGCCTCTTTCATTGTTGATTTTTCGAATTTTGCTGACACCCTTCAATGCCACATGAAATCCGAGTGTACCAACGAGCCTATCGAGCGCGCTTTCACTGGAGAGTGTCGTACCTGTGGCACTGCTGGCCATCGAGCATCTGACTGCCCAAACAAGATCTGCGCCGCTTGCAAGGGTGAAGGCCACTCCGCGGAGAATTGCGAGGTGAATCGCATGCATGCCATGTTTGCTGACATGAAGATTGAGGAGGTCAGCTCGGATGAGGCCTGGAACAACGTCGTCGCTGCCGACAAGGAGAAGGATGTCGACGATATCCGCCGCGCCGTCTTCGCCTACGCCAAGGCCTTCCCAGAGCTGACTCTGGTCGACCTTGAGGCCACTTTCCGTGAGGCGGACTTCAACACCTTCCTCATCGCCAAAGAGCAGGAGGTCTCGGACACCCACACCATCGTCAACTTTCAGGGCAAGCCCGACCAGAAGTATGTGTTGAGCTTCCAGTTCTCAGCTCGCCCACGCCGTGTCAAATTCTCCGAGGGTTGGCCTACCACCCCAGAGGAGAACATCGAGCGCCTTGCGGAGGCTGGTGTGGTCATGGATGGCTTCGTGCAGAAGTGTCGTAACTGCGAGCAAATCGTTGAGTCGCTCTCCACAACATTTCGATCGACCATGGTACTGACGTCTAATAGGGTCATCTCGCCAGCGCTTGCGAGGAAGAGAAGCGTGAGGTGGTTTCGACCATGACCTGCGCCAACTGCAATGGTACGCTCTACGCCCCAATGAAAGGCCACCAAGGGCACCATCGCTGACTCATGCGATCCCCTCCAGATGAGGGTCATAGAGCCCGCGATTGTCAGGCCGAGCGCAAGTCGGCTAAGACTGGCTGTCGTAACTGCGGAAGCGACGAGCACATCGCGAAAGAGTGTACCGAGCCTAGGTCCGCCGTCGATGTCGAATGCAAGATCTGTGAGACCCTGGGTATGTCGTCGTCCTCGGAAATCTTTTTTTCGTCCTATACTGACTTCATCACATGTCACTTCTCGAAAGAATGCCCAAGCCAACAGTGTTTTAACTGCTGGGAGCTAGGCCACAACAAGAGTGACTGCCCGAACGAGCGCAAGATGAAGTGCCGCAACTGTGAGTCTCCCGATTCCGTTTATCGACCAAGCTACTGACTTTCCCTCCAGGCGACGAGGTGGGACACATGTCGCGCGAGTGCCCGCTGCCAACAGACTGGAGCAAAGTCAAATGCGTTAATTGCGACGCCTTCGGTCATTCCTACAAGCGTTGCAAGCAGCCGGTCAAGGTTGACGAGGCCGATGCTGAGGAGGGCGGAGCTGGAGGTTCTGGCGGCGGCGAGGCTGGCTGGGAGGACGCTGCTCCCGCTTCCGGAGGCGGCGGCGGCGGTGGTTGGGAGGACGCTGCTCCGGTGGCCGAGTCTTCTGGCGGCGGCTGGTAGTTCTACCCTGCGTCGTTGATTGCTCTCTGAGCGCCCAAAAGTCCGCTTCGGCGGCAGCATGTGGATTTTGTCCTGTTCTCGACTGTGTGGCAGCGGCCACGAACAACCCAGTCGATTAGCGATCAGCAAGTAGCCTTGCAATGAAAAGTGGTGCTGAATTTGCCATGGGCCAGTTGACTGAATTGTCTGCAAAGGTCAGTATGTGTATCAGCTGAATACTCTAGTGTCGGAGCAGACCTATGGTCGCTCATTGAATGGCACTGTGAGAATTGTCAAGTTCAGCCTCCACGTCAGTCACAATTTGGGCGCCAGCACTGAGGCGAGTCTTGAGCTCGGCTGTCTTGCGGATGTGTTCTGACTTGCGTGGATCAGTGCAGAATGACAGTCTGCAATATGGCGATGTTGTCTTCAGACATCTGCAATGTGTGCGCTGGGTGCGCGCTCAGTGCCGCCGACTTGAAACTGCAGCTCTCGACGGACTAGGTGACACAGCTGCTAGCTGCAGTTGGAGGCTTGGAGCCGTAGCAGAGGGCAGCAGAATTTTCAGCTTGCCTTCGCTCCTACTCATAATAAACACTCACCAAGCCAACCAAATGGAACTCATGCAGTGGAATCCGCATGAGAGTTGGGGAGTTTGCGGTTGGCCCGTCCGATGACGTTGAGACAACTTGGCCACATCCCGACATGTGGAGACTCCGTCTGGGGCAGCGTCGAATCTGCAAAGAGCTCCATTCTCATGCTTGAGCGCACACTCGAAGCCGCTCACGTCGTAGTCATGCAGTGCAAGTCGAGCACGATGATGGGAGAACAAAACCTCCGATCTGACGTCGGAACAAGACCTTGACCGACAACATCGACCCCTGCGAGCTCCATCACTTACCGAGCATTAACCGTGACCAGCTTTTGAGCCGCATCTCTCTTCTTCGTACGCCATCACTCGGCATGGCAGCCACGACAACGCCGGTCACGGGTCCGTTCGCTACATGGCGATGAATCCAATCATCGAAGATCGCAACGTCGGCCGATGTCAATGCTGAAGACCAGAATCGCGTCGGCTTACCATTCAGGGTAAGCCGATCAGTATCTGACGAGGGTGGCACCCAGGAGCGCGCGGACGTTCGTTGCTTTTCGCTAATAACTCCACCATGGATCCATCGGCGTGGGGTTCACTTTCATCTGGGGATCTGATTGCTCAATGGCTTCATACCGCCGTTTGAGTGGACTAGCGGCGCGTTTAAGCGTTGTTTGACGGCTATTCGTGCCAGCAATTACGAAGACCACCGGCCTTGGACGCCTTGAACGCCCTGAAAGAGTGAGCTTGTGTGTCTTGACTCTTCTTCTCTATGCTCTTGGTCTTGCTTCGCACACTTGGTCTTGCTTCCTTGCTTCGCAAGTGCTCGGTTTCCTTCTCTGTTTGTTGCTGCTACAGTTGACTTCGCATCATCAATTTGGTTCCGTGTGTTGGAGCGCAGAAGCGGTTGCAATCATGGGAAAACACCAATTTTACGGCCTTCGTGGCTTGAACCTCAACTGGGCGATCGGTATCATTGCCGGCTTCGATTTCTTGCTGTGGGTGACCCGGGGGCGCAACTCATGATGTTCGCTGACATGTCGAAAGATTCGGATACGATCAGGGTGTCATGGGTGGACTCCTAACACTACCCTCCTTTCTGGCGGTGTTCCCAGAAATCGACGTGGGCAATGCAAAGGGTACGAGTTCTCGCGCGACGAAGCAAGGTATCACCATTGCTTCCTACAATCTTGGATGCTTCGCCGGCGCTGTTGCGTGTGTCTGGCTCGGTGATATGCTCGGACGACGGCGGACAATCTTCGTCGGCTCCGCGGTCATGGTCGTCGGTGCTGCCATTCAGGCCTCTTCCTTTAGCTTGGGTCAGCTCATTGCCGGGCGCATTATCACTGGACTTGGAAATGGTAAGATGTACAGGCCTGATGATCTCGAAACCAGGCTGATACCACGTAGGACTGAACACTAGCACGATCCCAATGTGGCAGTCCGAAACGTCCAAATCGCACAAGAGAGGTCCAATGGTCATGATCGAAGGAGCACTGATCACGGGAGGTATCATGACCTCGTACTGGGTGGACTATGGATTCTCGTTCCTAGAGCCCAGCAGCGTCGCTTGGCGATTCCCCATCGCTCTCCAGATCTTCTTCGCGCTGGTAATCCTAGCTTTCATCCTAGGATTACCGGAGTCACCGAGGTGGCTCATTCTCAAAGGTAAAGACCAGGAAGCCATCGCTGTTCTCGCTGCTCTCAGCGACGTACCAGACGACGATGCATACGTCCAAAACGAATTCCATGCCATCAAGGACAGCGTGATTGAGAGCTCCAAGGCAGGCTTCAAGGACGTCTTCACTATGGGTCCAGATCGGAACTTCCACCGTGCTCTTCTTGGATATGTCAGCCAAGTCCTTCAGCAGATCACAGGTAAGTGCCGGTATCCACGAAGCAATTTGCGAGCAATGGCTGATTGCTATTGTCAATAGGGATCAATCTCATCACATACTATGCCGCCGTCATATACGAGAGCGTCGGATTGAAGGGAGACTTGCCTCGTCTGCTCGCCGCCGTCAACGGAACAGAATACTTCCTCGCCAGCTGGGTGGCCGTCTTCTTGATCGAAAAAGCTGGCCGCCGGACACTGATGCTGTTCGGAGCCGTTGGCCAGTCGCTCTCCATGGTCACGCTCGCGATTGTGACATCGTTCACGAGGCCCGACGGAACGGTCCAGACCCAGCCTGGCATTGTTGCCGTGGTGTTCTTGTTCGTCTTCAATACCTTCTTCGCCATTGGTTGGTTGGGCATGACTTGGCTTTATCCTTCAGAGATTGTACCTCTGCGAATCCGCGCGCCATCGAGTGCGCTCTCCACGAGCGCCAACTGGATTTTCAACTTCATGGTGGTAAGCTCAATGCCTTGCTGCTTGCTTCATTCAGCGAGAGACATACATGTGAACTAATTTTGCACACTGCAGGTTATGATTACACCGGTGGCATTCGCAACGATCGGCTACCAGACCTACATCATATTTGCCGTCATCAACGCATTCATCGTGCCATGCGTGTGGTTCTTCTATCCAGAAACTGCTTACAGGAGCTTGGAAGAAATGGACGACATCTTCCGCAACTCGAAAGGCTACCTTGATGTCGTCAAGGTCGCCTCTCCGAAGAACACTCCTCACCGGTACGACAAGAATGGCAACCTTCTTGTCAACTACATGGACACGGAGGAGCATCGTCGCCGCAGTAGCGTCACTGCGCCGGGTGGAGTTGCTGCGGTGAAGGTCAAGCAAAGTTCTGGTCAGATGGACAGCTATCGTGAGGAGGCGGGCAACAGCGGAAGCGATAACGAGAAGGGGGAGAAGGATCTTTAGACTGATGTAGTGCACCTCGGACGTATAGAGGCTTCGAGGTGTTCTCCAGACTGCCCTTGGTGAGGGAGACGATTTCTTCTGTGCTGCTCGATCATGCGACTGTGCGTATGGAGGCTTTGCCGTGACCTTCATCGGTGTCGTCTCCGTAAGACGATTCCTCCGTACTACCTGGAGTCTGTCAGGAGCCTGTACTTGCTCCAGAGTAGAGCAGGACATCTGCTACAGGTCCCATCGACAAGGCCTCGAGTTGAGGCATCCCGAAGGACTACCTGCACTAGCGCCTCGCTTGTGCAGGCTACTATGTGTAACTACGTTGACCTATTCGCCCGTGTCACCGCTGATGAACCACACTCTCAATGAGTCAGACGGAAATCAGGATATCGTCGATGCTGAATCCACCTTCCTCTTCAACCACACAGCTACCTAATCTCTGTTTCGGATGACCTGTGACGAGGCAATGGCTGCAGATTGGGGAACACAAGGCACTGGAGATTTTATTCCCACTTCTCACGCAACTCCATATGCGGCTATCGACCCGGAAACTACCGCTCTCCCGACTCCTTTCACCGTCTGCATAGTCGGTGCATCACGCGGAATTGGAGCAGGTATAGCCACAAGCTACGCCAAAGCTGGTGCTTCAAGCCTCGTTCTCTCGTCTCGTCGGGTCTCTGGACTAGAAGAAACTGCCGCTGCATGTCGTGCCATCAATCCTGATATCCGCGTAGCCATCATGCCTTGCGACATCACTTCCGCTGAGTCGGTGGCTTCTCTTGCGAAGGAAGTCCGCGAGCAGTACGGTCGTCTCGATGTGGTCGCTGTCAACTCTGGCTACTCGGGACCAGTCGTTCTCACCATGACAGACACGGATCCGGAGACATTCGCGAATGCGATCAGCGTGAACTACACCGGAACCTTTCTCTGCGCAAAGTACCTCATCCCACTGCTCTTGGAGACGGAAGACGGAGCCAAGGCGTTCATCGGAGTCAGCAGTCTTGCTTCGCTGATCGTGCGAGGGCCGATTGCAAACGCCCAGTACTGCGTGAGCAAAGCGGCGCAACTGAAGCTGCTGGAGCATGTGCACGAGCAGTATCACGGCCAGGGGCTGGCGACCTATGCTGTGCATCCTGGAGCGGTCTTAAGTGAGATGGCGGAGGAGACTGCGCCGGATGCGTTCAAACCATACCTAATGGACTCGCCGGAGCTGTGCGGTGCCTTCTGCGTGTGGCTGACGAGGGAGAAGACAAGGGCGGAGTGGTTGAGTGGCAGGCTGCTGAGCGCAAAGTGGGATGTAGAGGAATTGGAGGGACGGAAGAGAGCTATTGTGGATGGAGACCTTCTCAAGATGAAGCTTTCGTTGTAGAGTTGAATTTGAGAGCAGTGAGTGGCACAGTAGCTTGAAAGGTGCAAGGAACGGTGGGACTCTGCGCCGATGAGGACAACCTTAGACAAATGGAAGTAGGAACATTGGGGAGACGAATCGAGTGCCTTGTCCCGACTTCACCCCAAAATCAGATCCTTCCTACGAGTGATAGTGATAGTAAGATTCTTCTGGGGCAGGCAGTGGAGTGGTACACGCCGAAAAGCAGATCTCGGATCGAATTGAGGAAGAGAGGTCTGGACATTGAGTTGGTAACGTACCAAGCGAGCACGATCATAGAATCATCTCGCGACGTCTCACTTTCCCGATACTCTCCCGATCAAGAAGTCAAGTTCATTCCTTCGCTCCTGTCCACAACCCGCCAACTCAAATACCCATCCACGGGTCATTCTGCGGTCTCAAAGACTGCTGATAAGCCGCCTCCCTAGCAGCAATTTCCTTCGCCTCACGCTGCTTCTTCAGCTGCACCAAGTTGCCCTTCAACCCGCGCAAGTACCGCTTAGCTTCATTGATCAAGTGCTCCGGCTCGTTGGAAGACTTGAGTGCTTCCAGCATCGCTCGAACCTGAGGAGGTGAACGTCAGTGATCGCCTTTCGCATGTATTCGGGGTGCGCAACTTGCCTGAGTCTCCGATTGGATGTGAGGGCACACTCGAGCATGCCCATAGTGAGCCATCCCGCAGAGGTTGCAGTACTCCACTCCGGCGATCTTTATGGGACAGCTGCCGACTGCATGGTATTTGCGACAAGCAGCGCAGTTGATCGAGGGAGTCGCTTTGTTGCTGGTAGCAGCACTGGCCTCTGTAGTGGCGCCATTCGTTGAGAGGTCAATCTTCTGGACGTACGGCTGCGGCACGATGGCACGCTTGAATGTTGGGTGCTCTGCATGCGTTGTAAGCATTATGACGTCGAGGAATGGGTGGTGAGTGCTGGTGTAGTAGGGACTGGTGATGACAAGTTGGTGTTTTGAGGTGTTGGGGTTTGAAGCAATGGTGCTGATGAAGAAAGAGATGAAGGGTGGACGTCTTCTTCGTCGTCGTCGTCGTCACTGAGGACAATCACCTCGCGAGGGGTGTTTCCCGGACTGGAGTTGTTGAAACTCTTGGTCTCGGCGGGTATGCTTGAATCGAGCTTGGCAAACGACCATTTCAGTGTCGCACCAACAGGAAGCGGATCGTTGCTGAAGTTTGACATGGCAGCCCTCTGCTTCAAGAGCTTGGGGGTGATACTGGTTTTACTCGCCGCACCGGCCACCTTTCTCGTGGCAGTAGAAGCTTTCGGTGTGGTAGGGTTTCGTGCTTTCTTGATGGACGACTTGGGGGTGGCTTTGCTCTTTGCCGTTGGCGTGGACAGCAGAAGCTTCTGGGGAGTCTTACCGGATTTCTTGCGACTTGAAGCGGGCTTGTTGCCATTCAGAATGTCCATGTCGCCATTGGCAAGCATCTCGCCATTCTCACCATCGACGTCGTCGTCTTCGCTCTCATCGGCTTGAAAGTCAGTATCACTCTCATCGCCCTCACGACGCTTCTTGCGGCGCTTCACGGGTGTGAAGCCCGTTGCGTCAACGGCGCCACCAGCCTTGTCCTCGCCTGCATAGTCGACGTTGGCACGGGCGCGGCGGCCTCGACCATAATCTTCAGCCTTCGCTGCAGCGTCCTCAGCAGCGATCCGCTCACGCTCTTTGAGGATGTTGTCCCAAACACCGGGATCTGGCGCGGTCTCTTCAACTTCGAGAGCTGACTCTTCCAACATGCCACGCTCATTGGCCCAAACACGAGCGAAAGAGAACTGATTCTCGGCAGTCTTGTCCGCGCCAGACGGCGTCTTCTCAATATGGCTGCGATCGAGCAGGTGCTCGATATCCGCGTCGCTGAAAGTAATCTCCTGGTCGTCCTGGTCGTCGAAGACTGCATTGGCGCCATGGCGAAGGACCGAGACGAGATCAGTCTGCTCTGCATCATCGGCATCCATCTCTTGGATCAGAACATGGTCGAGGGCAAGCTTCTTGCGGCCGATTTGCATAATACGCTCCTCGGCACTGAGACGCGTGACGAGCTGAAAGCAAAGAACTTTCTTAGTCTGGCCAATACGGTGGGCGCGCGACAGCGCTTGGATGTCTTGATGTGGGTTGAAATCTGGATCCAGGATGATGACGGTGTCCGCTGTTGCCAGGTTGATTCCGACACCTCCTGCGCGGGTGGAAAGCAGGAAAGCGAAAAGCGGCGAATCGGGAGCGTTGAACTCGTCAATACGCTTCTGCTTGATCAATGAGCTGACTTGCCCGTCAAGGCGCTGGTATCGAAGCTGCATGCCGTCGAGAAAATCCTCCACCATATCGAGCATGTCCAGGAACTGGCTGAAGATGAGCACTCGATGCCCACGCTGCTGTAACTTCGGAAGGAGCAGCTCAAGGAATTTGAGCTTGCTACTCGCATCTACAAGATTGCGGTGAGAAGATGCAATGTCGACGTTCTTGTCCTCGATACTCCTGCTGTAGACGAATGGATGGCAAAGGCACTTGCGCAGTTGCATGATAATGTTGCTCAAGCTTCCACGCTCAGTCGACTTGGAGTTCGACTCCGCGCTGAAGATGGCTTTCATGAGCTCCGGATTCTTGCTGTAGATCGACTTGTAAAGCTTCTTCTGGACGAGACTCATGCTGACAGGGACGATGATCTGAGCCATCGGCGGCAGGAACGTAAGAACCTGTGCCTTGGTCCGGCGCAGGAAGTAGGGTCGGATAAGGTCGTGCAGTCTGGTGATGTTGTCTTGATCGAGATCCTGGAACTCCTCCTCCAACTCAGCAGCATTCTTGGTATCGTCGAGGAAATGAAGCAGATTGAAGAGCTCCCGCTGGTTGTTTTGCAATGGTGTGCCTGTAAGCAGAATCTTGAAAGGAGTCTTCAAGGCGCTGAGAGCGGAGTAGAGCTGATTTTTATCGTTCTTCAACCTCTGACCTTCGTCGACAATGAGTCCTTGCCATGCAACACCGCGGAAGAACTTCCGGCAGTTCTCGTCGGCAGCAGCATCGTAGCTGGTCACCACGATGTGACAGCGAAGGTCTTTGCTGTTCTCCGGGTAGAGCTCATAGCGGTAGGCGGAATCCCTGCTCTCACGAGAGCCGTAGTAGGCGACTACACGTAGAGAAGGAGCCCAGCGCTTGATTTCTCTGCGCCAGTTGGGACAAGTCGAGTTTGGAACGACAACGAGAAAGGGAAAGCAGCTGTGGTCCTGGATCAAGGTGGCGAGGAATCCGATGATCTGAATCGTCTTGCCCAGGCCCATCTCGTCGGCGAGGACAGCATTGCTCTGAGTGAACCACTTGTAGTAAAGCCAGTTCAGACCCTGCATCTGGTACTCCATGAGAGTTCCGCCTTGCACGTTCTCTGGCTGCGATTGCTTTTCGAGGTTCTGGAAATTGTCCTTTCGAACCTTCTCTAGGCGAGACTTCAGCGCCGCAGCCTTTGGTTGGCGAACATAGCGGCCGGCAACCCAGTCATTGTATGCAATGACGAAATCGGTCCAGCGCTCACCGTCATCAGGAGATGGCGGAGCTTCCCAGACTGCATCTTCATACGTCAGACCCTTGTACTTGATGAGAGCCTTGTCGACCTCGCGAATGCGAGCCTTGTCAATCTCCTCGGTGCGGATATCGACGATGCTGGTGAATTTGATGTTGAGAACGATGTCAGTCCGTAGGTAGTCTTCAGGAATGGCGTCTTCAGTCCTCATCTTGGGATGCTGAGCATCCTCGCGTTTGGCGAAGGCTTTGCGCATGCTATGCGCAGAGACGCCCCAAACCCAAGGACCTGGCATCCAGCGGGCACGGAAGTACGACATGCCTTCCCAGCGAACAAGATAGACCTTGTTCTCCTCTTCCACGCCTTCAAAGCCATGAGCAGGATCGTAAGCGTCCTCATCCACCGGCTTCCACGCAATAATGCCGGAGACCTTGGCTGGCATGTCGACGCACTCCTTGCACTGCCAATCGCGACTATACTCGCGCACACGCTGTTCAACGTCAATCTCTTGATCGATGTCCATTGATGGGAAGTCCGCGCGCGATGGAAGATGCTCGAAGTGAAAGCCGCGGAAGCAATTGGTGCACCGGAAAAGCACGTTGTCAACGTTGTTGATGCGCTCTTCCGCAACAGTATAGATCGGATCCACGCCGTCATTGTCGTCTCTGTCTTTTTGTTCTTGAGCCGGCGTCTTGCGTGGGCGAAATGGTCGACAGGCGGCACCATGCCTATGGCACTCTTGGCACTTGCCTTGGTCGGGTGCCATAGGGTCGCGCTTTCGAGCAACAGCTACACAGCGACGACATTGGAGGACAAAGTCATCTTCGCCGATCTTGGTGACGAGGTGGTCGCGCCCTGTGCGGTGACCGAGACAGGACTTGTGGTAGACCAGCGAACAGCCCTGGCAATCAATGAGAGGGCCGACGTTTGAGCCGTTGCTGCAGGTGTCGCAGTACTGGTTGTGGCGTAAATGGAACTCGTCTCCACGAGGCCGCGGCTTGAAGACCTCGCGCACACCAATCGTCTTTGGTTTCGCGGGCGCTGGAGTGTTGTCTGACTCCGAGCGATAGATGTCATCGACCTCGACTTCTTGCATTCCACCAGTGTGACGAGTGCTGCGGCCGGAGTGGCGCATACCTTCACTTTGCCCCTTCGTCTTGGACTTCTTTGTGCGACGGTCCTCGCTGTAATTTGGCTTTGCACTGCGACGGGGGCGACGCTGGCCTGGAAGATCAGACTGGAGAAACGGGATGCCATCGCTGTCGACCTCTTCGTCTTCATCATCGTCATCGGTAAGTCCAGTCGAGACTCGACGTTGTCGCATATTTCTGCCTGACGTTCTGACATTGCGCTTGCTTGAGCGGATCGGCTGAGCGAGCTCATCCTCCGATTCCTCCGATTCTTCATCTTCAGGCTCCGGCTCGTCCACGTACTGAGTCGTTTCTTGCTTGCGCTTGCGACCGCGGGTCTTCGGTGGCTCAACATCGATAGAGTCAGACATGTCGACGTCTGAGCCGTCCACATAGTCCGTGGTCTTCACAAAGCCGTTTTGCTGAGCAGGGCGCCGTAACCGTGTCGACACCATCTTGGAGGGCTTCGCGCGCTTGTTGTGTGATTGTGGCCGAGGTCGAGGTCGAGGAAGCTCTGACTCGTCCAGCGACGGAGGGTCGGCGCTGAAAGCTTCGATAGCCTCTTCGGCGTTGTCCTTTCGAAGTAGCTCGTTGAAGCCGATCTGTGATCAATATGAGCCAATGCCGTGAATGGTATGATCGTTGATATGATTCGTGTCGAAACACAGAGTGGTGTTTGTGATGGTGTTGTTTAAAGAGGAAGGGCGTGTTTTGTAGGGCATCAAATGTCATGTGAGGTGATCGTGCGTGCGTCAATGGTGGCATGTATTGTCATGTGAAAGCCATGTGAACCCCATGTGAAAGCCGCGGGCATGACATGTGCAAAGCAGGATGAGCTCACACCGCTGCACAGCTCGATCTCGCTTTTGCTGGGTCGTCCGCACACGACTCGACGATGGTGCGAAACAGTGAGGGAGCATAGGGGCAAAGCGCATTATGAGATAACGTACCAATTCCACGTGGAAGTCGTCGAACAATACCTGGTACATGACCTGATCTCCTTCGTCGAGCTCCCGAAGCACACGTCTAACACTTTGAGCGCCATCGCGAAAGTCCTCGAAGTCGTCCCTGTCGGCGGCCTCGGAACGCGAGATCTCCACAACAAGCTTGCGGGAATCCGTAGAGCTTTTGTTCTGTCCATCTCTGCGTCTGTCCGAGTCGTCGATCGCCTCCGACGAGGCCATTGATTGTGTTTCCAGCTGTTGATCGTCGGATTCTCGGCCTAGCTCGTCACCAGACACCACAGACGGAGGTGATCGGGTCCCTCCCTTGCGTTTGCGACCATCTGCGCGCTCAGGAGAGCGTCGCAATGCCGTAGTACCCATCGGAGCTACGGGCGCTCTTCCGCTCTGATTTGTCTCACGGGCTCCTCCAGCCTTCCATACCGCCAAGTTAGGAGCAGCATTGTCGTCGTCTGAGGAAGAATCGAGGCGCGCGTCGAAGTGGAAAGCCATTTGGGCGGAGTCGCAGCTCTCAAGCAACACCTGCGTGTCGATTACGCCAAATAGTCAAAGGAATGTATTCGTAGCATCCAGGAGGTGGTCGAAGTAGACGTCGAAGGAGATGTGGTGAAAGATCAAGTCGAAGGTTGACGTGAGGTCGACGCGTTGGCCTAGAGTGAAATCGAGCGACCGGGGTAGCAATTTGCAGCCACAGCACCGCCACAGGGCTTTGACCCCAGCTCATAAATCTTCCAGGAAAATTCCCCGAGAGATCAAGGACGACAATGCGATGATATTTCCATCATGGCAGTCATCGTTGAGCTTGCATCGCATCTTGGTCCTGAATTCGAGAAGTACTCCGCAACACTGGCGCCAGGTTTCCACCACATCCGCCATCAACAGAAGCTTGCGAGGATCCAGAGATAGCGGTTATGCTCAAAGGGGCGGTCGAGATCGTACTTCTTCCGGCCTGAATCGCTCTTCAGGTCCGCCCGGTCGAGATCGTCCACAGGGATTCGTGAGAAGTGATGGAACACGACGGCCGAGAGACGAAAATGGTGGAGCTCCTGTCAAGAGAAACTCATCATCGCCCGAGTTTGCGTCTCGTGGCCGCCGTGATGATATCGCGACTGCGGATCGAAGTGTGAGGGCGCGTGGCAAAGATGGATACCGTGGCCAACCAGGATTTGCTGCCCGATCTTCACGAGAGGAGGACGATTTTCCATCTTATCAGCGCAAAGATTCTAGCGATGGGCGGTCAGAGCGCCGGCGGCCACTTGGGTCCTCGATCTCTATCGATGCCTCTGGCGATGGAAATTCAGGCAGAGGTACAGGGCGACGAGAGTCTGCAGGGCGCTCGCGAAGAGGTTTTGACGCAGGTCGGGAAGGATTCCTTCCCGAACGTCATGGGAGGGGCTCTGGCGACGGGGAGCGAAGCTTTGGAGGTCGGCGTGATAGAGATTCTGGCCCAGGACGGTCAGACTTCACAGGCCATCGAGAAGGAAAGTTCGAGGAAAGGCCAAAAGGTTTCGCAGGACGCCGCGACCGTGAGCCAGTGGAAGGGCGACGAGACGCTGCGAAGCCTCAATTCCGAAGTACTGAGTCTTCGTATCGCAAGGACGATGTGCCGAGCTCTGGCAGCGAGCGAGCTGTCAGCGCACCAGCAGTCGAAACCACGGAAGAGAGCGCTGGTGCGCGCACCGGTCTACTTCGAGACATCAAGACCGCCTGCAAGCTGATCAGATCTATTCAAAAATCTGAAGCATCGGGCGAGGACACCAGCGAACTCATCAACATGACAATCGCATCACTTCGGAGCGTGAACAAGCATGTGACATCGGGCAAATTTCAGGACGAACCTTACGAGGCCATCGCATCTTTGTTCGAGAAGAAGGCCTTCGCAGGGACGTTCATCGACATTGCAGATGCGGCGAGCTCAAATGCGAGTGTCTTGTTCCAAAGAGGTGACGGAAAGATTGAACTTGCCGCCAAGCGCCGCGACCCGGCTACGCCACATTCGAGGCGGACAGCGACAAAGTCAGACTCTCGAAAGGAGTACGAAGAAAGTCCGCCTGAAGTCACAAGGGATGGCAGGGCTGGTTCGAGAGCCAAGGAGTCAAGGAATTCTCGAAAGTCTGAGTCTCGTGAAGAAGACGGCGATGACGGCATTCCGGTCTCTATACCGTACACGACGGCAGCCAGCGAATTCATCTACGGGAAGAATGCGGTGTTCGCAGCGCTCAAAGCTCAACGTCGGAAGCTCTACAACCTCTATGTGCATCCGAACATCATCGAGCGAGAAGCCAGCGGCAACACTGGTCGCGCGGCCAAGTCAAGATATGCGAAGCCAGAGCATGAGTTCACGACATTGGCCAAGAATGCGAATGTGCCGTTTCGCAACGAATACAAGGCATTTCTTCTAGACAAGATGTCCGATGGGCGGCCGCACAATGGCATTGTTCTCGAGGCATCAAAGCTGCCCGCACCACCAATTCTCGCTCTTGGTAGGCCTGACATCCGCAAGTCTGCCATACCTCTAGTCGTCGGCGCTCAAAGCGCGGAAGAGCTCGCGGTCAACGGTGGAGCAGAATCGATATCTGTGAGTACCAACAGTTGGCGTCACCCATTCGTCGTCTTGCTAGACGGCATACTGGACCCTGTGAATGTGGGCAGCATCATGCGTACATGCCACTTCTACGGAGCAGATGCAGTCGCCGTTGCAACGAACACATGTGCACCATTGGCTTCCGGCGTCCTTGCCAAAGCTTCGTCCGGAGCATGCGAAGCAGTACAGATCCTGTCCCTCCCAAAACCATCCAACTTCGTGCACGACTCTGCAAAGGCTGGCTGGAAGATCTACGCCGCTGTCGCACCAGAGGCAGGTGCGCCATTCCGAGATGCGAAACGGCAACTCACGACTGCTGCTGTAGCAGCAGCAAGTCCGCTCGCGGATCATCCTTGCATTTTGATGCTGGGAGCTGAGGGAGAGGGTCTGCGCGAGAACTTGAAGAATCGAGCTGACGCTTTTGTTTCCATCGAGAGAGGTCCGAGTAATGCGCCTGATGTCGGTGTTGACAGCATGAATGTCGGAGTGGCAGCGGGTGTTCTGATGGAAGCGTTTCTTCGCAAGCCAGCAGACGCTCCGGAGAAGATTGACACGACGAGCGAACTGGGCTTTTGAAGGACACTTTTTCTCATTGTACACTACTGTATCATAGAGCGGAGCTGTATGTTAAGAGACGTGGTTCAGCGAACATTTGGTTGACAGTGCCTGGAATCTTTGTGGCACGCCCTTTGGCATGCCCGCCCCGCAGCCCCACCGGAAAGTGCTATTGTAAGCCGACAACATAGCTCTAGGATAGGCATCGAGGCAACAACCGTCACCTCTACAACATTGGACATCTGCTCTCCAGACTCAATTCAAGCAATTCCACGCACTAACATGTCTACCGAAATCACCCTCTTCGACTTGCCCTCCAAGGGCACGCCCACTTGCTGGTCGCTGAACCCGTGGAAAGGTTCGCATCCACACCTCCTGTCTGTTTCGAGAGAAGCTGACCATATATTCTTCATCAGCTCGCATGGTACTCAACTTCAAAAAGCTCCCATACAAGACAGAATGGGTCGAATATCCGGATCTAGCATCGACTTTCAAGTCCTTCGAAATTGCTCCGAACGCTCCTCCACAAGCTGAATACACCAGCCCGGTGGTCCGACTGCCAGACGGCCGATATGTGATGGAATCCCGAGCGATCGCCCGCGAGCTGGAGAAGCTCAAACCCGAGCCCTCGATCCAACTCGACAGTTCCTATGTGCAAAAGACTTTTGATCTTCTCGGTCAGATCTGGCCGCCTTTGCGATCGATTGTTCTGCCTCGAGTGCCGGTCATCCTGCTGCCACCGCGAAGTGCCGAGTATTTTGAGCAGACTCGAAAGGAGCAGTTTGGTAAGCCATTGGCCGAAGTGGCGAGGACTGACGGTGCTGGTGAAGGGCCGTGGCAAGAAGCCGAGAAGGGTTTCCAAGGTATCAAGGCTTTGCTTGCCGAGAATGCGGGACCTTACGTATTGGGTAAGGAGGTGAGCTTTGCGGACTTCGTCCTTGCGGGTCTGTGGCGGATGCTGGAGAGGGTCGACCGGGATGGCGATGTGTATGGAAGGATCATGAAGGATGAGACCTTTCAGAAGCACCATGATGCTTGTAGGCAGTGGCAGGAGAAAGACGATTAGGAGCGTGTAATGACCAAGTATCACGAAAACGCTTGCGCCATTTGATCATAAATAACATCAAATTGCCGTGCCGATAACCTGGAATTGCCGTGCCAGCCAACTTAGCAACACCGTGTCAGACAAGCGAGCGGTATTGTGCTAGGCACCTGGGCAGTAAGGTGCCATGTAACTTGAGATCGCGTACATGGCAGCGTACATATCACCGTGCAGGGCAGCGGACATGTCGCCGTGGAGGTCAGCGTACATGCCGCCGTACGAGCAGCGTACATGCCGCCGTACATGCCGCCGTATATGCCGCAGTGCGAGCAGCATACATACCGCTGTGCAGGCTAGCGTGCACGTCACCGTGCAGTGAACGTAGAGATCACCGTTCAGCGTACCGTACATGTCGCAGTACCGTCAAGTGCGCTCTTCTATGCAAGGACTAAGACCGCAACGAAGACTCCGGCCACTGTGAGCATGGACGACACCACCAAAGTGGAGGCGGCTCCTGTCCCATCGCCTGATGACTTAGGCATGTTAGAACCCGTCGCACTGCCATTGCCACTGCCATTGCCACGCTCAGTCATATTTGCACCTCCGACGAGAGAACCTCCGACTCCTGTTCCATAGGTACTGCCATTTTCCATCTTAATCTCCCCGCTTGGCAGATTAGCGAGGAACACCTCCAGTGCGTTGAGGTTCTGATTGATTTGCCCGTAATAGTCCTCCGTGTCGTCGACGGGATCGTACCAGCTGTTGGCGCAAGAGGTACCGTTCTCGCCATAGACACATGCGGCCGCAGCAGCGTTGGCGGATGCGCGCAGGACCGCTGTGATGTTCTGCCGAGAGACAATGTCGTCGGAAGGCGCCATATCTCTGTACGTGGCGAGGCTGCGAACGAATTGAGCCCGGAACCCCGTCTGGTCGATGTTGCAGTTATTGGAAGGTTCACAAGCGACCTCATAGATGATGTCCCTATCCTCATACACGAAGATCCTCAGTGAACTGTTTGTGACCAGCTGATTGAGTTCGGACCAGTATCGACCTGTAGCGGAGTCTGGCGCTGTCTGTGAAGATTGTTGATTAGTATCTCCGTGGGAAAACTCAAATTGCACTGCACGATTGGAGCCTCAGCGGCTCGGAGTGAAGGACTCGAGGAGGAGAAAGGTGGTGGATACTTACTACATTCGCGGAATAAGCTCCAGTAGTGAGAAACAGTCCAGCGTTGTTTGTCCACTGAAGACGGTTGATCTCAGAGCAGTTCGTGGTAGCGTCCGTGCCGTCGAAAGTCTGGCCGTTCTGATTCATCAGACCAATGCTTCTCGTCCACTCCACCGCACGTGTCGCCCATTCGCCATAGAAGGTGGAATTGCCGGTGAAGCGGTGGAGGCGTGTAGCAAGCAAGGTGAAGCTCGCTTGAGAGATGGCGTTCTTATAGTTATAGCCGTTGTTGAAGGTGAATATCTGCCATCTGAGGCCCTGCGAGAGGTTAGTCCGATTCGCCTTGTACTTCGTCAGAGGAGCGATGGGCTAATTACTCCACCACAGCTTTCCGTGTCCCACCTAGCGACCTGCTCCTTGAATACAGTATCCGCAATGCTCGCCCAGGTGATGTTGTTGGACAACAAGTCGTTCGGAACCGGGAGATCGTACTCCGCAGCGCTCATCGCCGCCAGAGCCCAGGCAGCCTGATCATCATTACCGAGAGACTTGCTCTGGTTTGGAGGCATATAGTTGAAGTCCGGGCCAAGCTGGAAGACGAGAGCCGACTGGAGGGTAGGAACAATGGACTCGTCTTCCGAAAGGGCCCAGTACTTGATCAGTGAATTGACCATTTTGCCTGCATTGTACAAGTAGTATGGCTGAGGCAGCAGTCCGGGAATTCCGCCTGAACTCTCGGTATAGTTATTGTACACGGCGAGGATGTTGTCCACCACGATTTTGCTGGCGTTGAGGACCGAGTCCCGGTTGTTTACATCCAGGTCGATGGCATTCGCGAGGCCAGCGGAGAGGGCCAGGCTCGTGAGGCCGAAGCCAGATATTCCACGCATGAATGAAAAGGGAATGGGTGATAGTTTGAAGGAAAGGAGTTGTTCGGAAAACGAAGGACGGGATAGCAGAAGGCAAGAGTGGGCGACTCGGTTTCAAGACATGTCTCTTCAGTCTCGCAGCCTGGGTGGCAATGGCACCCAGACACTGAACCAGAAGGATCGCTATTGTTATTTTAAAGTCCACTTACGTTACTCGTAAGATCCTTCGCGCGTGAAAGGCTCGAGCGGCATTGGATGGCCTTGGCGGTGACACGCGGAATGGAGAGCCTTGGCGAATCTGTACGAACCAGAGATCCGGATATGTGCGAATGCCGATCGGAGTGTGAGCGCTGGCGCGTAGAACTGTTTCAATTGTTGGTTCAATGCGTGTAGTTGAGGTGTTTGCCGAGCCGCGCCGAGGATTGTGCAGAAGCTTAAGCAAGACATCAGCAAAAGGGGCAGCTGAGGGGAGCATGAATACACCGAGTATGTAGTATGCGCTTTGCACTGATCAGAGTACAGTATAGTACATGAAGGGGGCCAGCCTGGCTGCCACGATCAACGCCAGTCCATAGATGCCGCATTGCACACTGTAAATTCACAAGTAGCTCTCGAGTCCGGTATCCTCGAGCATCCTGTCACTCCTCTGACGACCATCGAATCGACTCCAGTACGACCCAGCCAAGATCGCATTCACACATCCGTCGTGGTCATATCACATCAATATCTATCTCATAGGACCGCCCATGCCAGCACCCATGGCGCCTAGTTTCGCAGCGAGCTGAGGATACTTCTCTTGGACTTCGAGCTGCGTTCGTGTTGCTTCGGCGTACGACAGTGCGTTGACGATCTCACCCTCTGTTCTTGACAGCTCGGCGGCGCGCTCGAAGTAGGTGAGCGCATCTGTGACTTTGCCTTGTTGCAAAAGAAGCTGGGCCATGGTCGCCACTGCGATGTCGCATTCCGGATCGACTGGAATATGGTCAGTACCACGGGATCGTGAGTGTGCTCCATCCACAAAAGGCTCGACTTACTGATTAGAGCCTTCTGGCATAGCTCCTCCGCTGAACTGTAGTCCTGCTTCCACTGGAAAAGGGCAAGTGCCTTGTTGATGAGTGGAAGGACGTTCATACCGCCACCACGCTCGCCAATTGTCTTGCGCTCCATCTCCACGGCGGTATCAAACTTCTCCACAGCCTCCTGGTACTTCTGCTGGTCAAGCAACAGTTCTCCATAGTAGTTGTATACATCGCTCTTGTCGCCGAAATTCTTGATACAGCGTCGGAAAGTCGCCATACTGCTGGCCACGGAACCCATCTTGTACTGTGTCACGCCGAGCTGAATGTGGGAGAAGATGAAGTCCTTGTCGAGTTCGATGGATTTCTGGTAGTCGGTTGCGGCGAGGCTGAACTCGGACAGGATGAAGTGGAGTTGTGCCCGGTGGTAGTAAATATCTGGATCGTCTGGGTTGTGCGTCGCGGCAGTTTCGAAATCGGTCGCGGCGGCATCGCGGAGGCCTTTCGCTGTGTTAGTGGCTGTGTCGATTGTGCCTTGAGCGGCTCGTTGGGACTTACTCTGCTCCAAATGCATGCTGGCACGCTTTACGTAGCTTTGCACCAAGGTAGGGTCCAACTCGATCGATTTGTTCAGGTCCTCCAGCGCCGTCACATTCTCGCCTCTGAGGTAGCGGAACGTGCCGCGCATGTTGTATGCGAGGGCTTCGTAAGACTGCAATTCGTTCCTCGCAACGGCCTCATCGAAGCTTTCTGACGCCTCGGCGTAGCCCTCGCCAGTTCGGAGCTTCATCGCAAGCAGGCCCTTGCGCAGGTACCATTTGCCGCTCTCCTCTTGCAAATTCGCAGATTCCTCGAGACCAGCCGGAAGCTCCTTGGTGCGGAATGATTGAAGGTAGTTTGACACGAAGGTTGGCGATGGCAGCTTCTTCTCCTTCTTCTCCAGGATGGTCTTTGCCTTGGACTCGGCAACCTTCTTGAGTAGCCTCTCGACTGCTTGCGCGGAGGCTTCGTTGCGGAACTGGTCGATAATGCAGCTAGCCGTGTAGTCGAGGAGTGCTTCGCTGAAGCGTTCCTCCTGTTCGTATGCGTTTGCTCTTCGATTCAAGGCCTTGACGTACTCGCTGTCGAGGGCGATGGCGGCGGTGGTGTCCTCGATGACCTTGGCCCAATTGCTCATAGCATTCCAGCAGGCCGCGCGGTTGGAGTAGAATACGGGATCGGCTTTGCAAAGAATGGCTTGCGTGTAAAGCTCGATGGCGCGGTTGTAGTCCTTGCTGCCGTATGCCTTGTTTCCAGCAGCCTTGAGCTTGGCCGCATTGTCCTTGCGCTCCTGCTCTGATAGCTGCGCAACGGAATCCTCTGTGACCTGGGGCAGCTCCTCGGACTGTTCCTCGACGGCAGCAACCTTGGGCGCAACTGTTGGCTCCGGCTCCGGCTTCGCTGGTTCCACGCTCTTCTCGGCGTTCTTCTTCACTTTTCGTTTATCCTTCTTCGACTTTTTGCTCGGCTCTGATGGCGCTGATGGCTGTGAGAGATAGTATACTGTGCCACCAACGACCACGACCGTGACACCGGCGACGGTCCATGCAGCGACCTTGTTGTCCGAGTACCAGTTCGATAGGCGATCCACGAACGAAGAGCTCGCATTCGAGACGGAATGCGCAACCTCCTCAGCGACCTGCGAAGGACTCTGCTGTGTCGCCATGATCGTGTGCAGACGGACGCCCCGATTACAAGATGGACTGAGATGGCGCTGGCAAGATGCAAGGCGATTTGGTAGGGCGGAAGGAGGGATGGGACGGCGATGATGGATCAACCAATGTCTTCATCAAACTTCAGTCCATCATCTGTCAAAGCTCAGGTCCCGTCTAGTTCTAGCACAAGCACAGCCACGACACCAGTGACGCGATTTTGGCGCCACACTTCACCTCTCCGGGGTGGAAATAAGGCAGATCCATTTCAATCGTCCAAATCTTCGACATGGTTCCAAGGCTACAAATCTGCCCATCTTTGTCATCGTTGTACATCGACTGTCAACCATGAGATACCGTATCGAATCCGTTGTCTCGATGTCGTCGCCAGCGGACAAGATGACGGGCACTTTAGCTTTCCCGTCTCCGAACTCCCGTCCGGCGTTGACTTTTTTTGTATAGCCTCGACTTAGTTCTACCATACACTGTCATCCTCGACTTCACCTACTGTATACTGCCATCCATGCCGGGAATCGCACTCGTCGAAATTCAATGACTCACTCCACACAAGCGACACTGATGTATAACGCCCGCCCATAGTCTGAAGAGAATTCTCATTCCTCTTCATACCTACACATGAACCAACCACCATGAGCGGCCACTTCCCTGGCGTTGCCGGTCAGGACAGTGGAGAAGAACAAGAGCCATACGTCTACACCAGCATCCGCTATGACACGCGACTCGTGTCCTGCGACAAGAACACAGAGGCATCCTGCAACAAACCCTGTCCTTTCTACATGCTCGAGCACCACTGGACTCGACTACAAGTTGCCAAATGGAGCACCTTCTTCTTTGCGGACGACAGACCGCGACCCAACTCCGGTGGTCCGGCGGTACTGTTCCAAGCTCTCATGACGGCAGTCCGACAATGGCACGAAAAGCATCCCGGCGAGAATCCCGAGGCACTACGGATCAAAATTCGCTCGTATGTCGGAGGCAAAATGCGAACGGAAATCTATCATCCATTGAAAAGTGTGCCGCTCAGTACCCTGTTCCCAACGACCTTCAATGTACCACTGGACCAACGAAAGACCGAATGGACGATGGTGCTGGACACAGAACCCACGGAGCCAGCCGAGTCGACCATGTTCAAGACCAACGATCGAGCTTTCTATGGACGTGCACGAATAGATGCTGGTATCATGAATTTCATTCAACCGCGAGAGGTCCTGCTTTACACGCCAGATAATACGGTGCTGGATGGATCTATCTGTACGCCGTATTTCTATCGCAACGGCAGGTGGGTAACCCCGGAGTCATCGGCTGGAGGTTTACAGGGCACGACTCGTCGTTGGGCGCTCGAGAAGGGTCTTTGCGTGGAAGAAAGCGTTCCGATTGATACTCTACGGCACGGCGAGATCGTATGGGTCAGTAATGCCGTGCGAGGGTATTTCTGGTGCTATTTTGTGGACCGAAAAAGGCTCACGATTCCTGGAGCCAAGCAGTGATGCGATCATACTCTTTCAGAACACGGAATCTACCTCCATGGGTCCGCTCAAACCGCAACACGTAACTCGGACTCTAGTACCTTGGATTGTACAGTGTTTGTCGGAGAGCCTCTGCCTTCTAGTCGCTGCTTTCTGTTTTGTGTCGACGTCCACCTCCTTCGATTGTTCCTCCGTTCTCTCGCGCAGGCTGCACACTCCACGCCACCGGAGTCCGACACATACGGTTCAATTTGAGCGGGACCACGGAGGAGGTAACACTGCATCAGCGTGGGCTGGGATTGATCAAGCATTGTCTCATGTTGTTGCATCGATTCTATGCATTATTGAGCTGGCGTTCCGAATAATTCAGTACCACCATCAGACTTCTTCCGAATCCAATCCAAATCATCGACAGGTCATGCAGCTTCTGCGACGACAGATTCCCATCATGGCTTCAGGCGTTGGCATCGCACCTTTTCGTCGACCAGCTGAAGCTCTGGTAACTCTTCCCGGCGTGCAAGACTCCGTCTCCCTCTGCTTCCTCCTTTGATCGGGCACTGGACGCTCGACGACCGTATGACTGGACCCGACCTCGACCATCATCGATGAGCTCCTTTCGACAGTACCAGACTGCGGAATTCCGAGCAGACTCCAGCCCTCAACATGCTCTGCTAGATGCTTTTTGAAGATCTGTACGAAGGGTCTTTCCAGAGGATTCGTGGTCTCCAAGTATTCGGACTCGAAGAAGTGCTGCTGTCTTCTCGACGCTTTGTAGAGACGTGTGACGAGAGCAAGGTCACCGTCACCTGTTGACGAGGTATGAGTCTGATGATCTTGGTTTGACTGCATCAATTCGTCTGCAACAGCCTCGGATCTACGCTTTCTTCGATCGTAGCTCCGAACCCTTGCTGTGCTCTTCTGGACGGCCGTCAGTCTTGCCTCTATACCAAGTACTTTTCGCAAGGCTTACTCGTTGTTGAGCGTCGTGTACGCGGAGATTGTTCGTGGACAGAGCAGCGATCTTTGGTACTGTTCTTTGCGTCCTCTGCGGAGGCATGATTTTGACGATTCTGACGAACGTTCCGGGAGGAGTCGAAGGAATGGCTATCACCTAGACATCATCCGATCCGAGATGTTAGGAAAAAATGAGAGACATGTATTCGGACTGGCCAGTACAGTCATCGTGGAAGGGACCTGATGGCGCTGTCCCGAAACACGATCCGAGTCCAAGAATTGAACTCAAGCCAACGATCGTCCATCGATGTCGACCGAATGACCAAGGAAGTCAGCAGCCCGGATGTCCGTCGACTGCTCTGGACGCATTGGTCAAATGCTCCCACGAGTAGAGCGCACGAGCACCAATGCTCGAAACAATTCTGCTACTAGATTTTCGATACAATGAGCTACGTACATTTCCTCGACAGGGGACTGCACACCTTCGCCACGTTCCAAATCTTGATCTTGTCTTGAATCTCTCCTTTACGCCTCCCGTTCCGATTGCTGGTCCACCAAACTGGGACATTCTGGAAGCCAGGAACAGCCAGGAAAAAGCGCCGCTCAAGCCTGGGTCGTTGTGATTTGTGGCGCATGAGAGCAGATGATGTGCGCCCGTCACTGTCCCTGACCTGAGTGAGGAAGCCGCATCGTGGCATTGTCTGTTGGAGCCCGACGATGACCGATCCCACGTTGTCGGTAATCGTCTGAGCTGTCCAGTGGAGGTTTGGCCGTACGAAAGCCGCTTATGCTGACGAGATGACTGTCTTTGAGATCGTGCGATGCTCGAGATCAGCTACAGAACGGCCATCGAATGCCTGCGCTGCAGCTCCGAGCCACGATCTCAGCTCCACGATACGTGCTCGAGCACCCAATTCGGAGATTCTCATAGGGTACCACATTCTGAAACCCACGAACGACGCAAGATCGCGGCAGATCAGTACCACCACCAGAGGAGAAATGCCAGCCCAACCCCAGAAATACATCCGACCGTTCGGGTCACCAGAAGAATTCTCCGAACAAGCCCAGTATCAGCCACTTGGGTTTCCAGATGCCGGCTTTCCTTGGGTCATCGTCAGTCGTCTCACATCGCTCCACGACCAATGTCTCAGGCCTTCAGCCATCAACAACATTCTCGGCTCGAGCTCCGAACGGCGCTCATGGATCAAACTGAGCCCTAGAATCGGTACCTTGCAGCTCTTACACGCGGCGATGCTCGTGCAATGCATGGCCGTCTGTGTTGAGGTCGTGCACTCATTTTGACCATGCCGCCCTCGTGATTGGTCAGCCGTTCTTGTGTGGGCCGACAAGTTGGAAGGAACGAGACTTGCTACTATTCGTAGTCTTCAGCCGTTTCAGTTCGATCGAAGGAATCTTCGTTTTGGAATGAATTCGTCAGCGATGTATCATGGGGCATGTGTGAAAGAGACCCAAGATTCGTGGTCGTGGTCAGCTCTGGGTCTCGAAGAACTGTCCTTCGCAGTGCGGTCGACTTAGGAAGTTATACTTTCAATGCAGTCAACACAAGTATTCGCCCAGGCAGGTATCTATAAGGCTGTATGCTAGTAAATGATATCATCAGATCCAAGTGTGAAGGACCTTAATCCTCTACAACTTGCTAGACAGCACCGCCCTCATGCGCTTCTCGACCGCCTCCAAATACTCATCAGTCGTGACATAGTCGTTCTTCTTCCCACAGCTGATGGCCAAATCCTTGGTCATAATTCCTTGCTGGTCGACGACGTGGATGCAAGCCTCCTCCAGGCTCTCGGCAAACTTGACCAACTCGGGTGTATCGTCGAGCTCGCCGCGCTTGGCGAGACCACGGGTCCAGGCGAAGATGGAAGCGATGGGATTCGTGGATGTCGGGTTGCCCTTCTGGTGCTCGCGGTAGTGGCGGGTGACGGTGCCGTGGGCGGCTTCGGCTTCGAAGGTCTTGCCGTCAGGAGTCACGAGGACGGAGGTCATGAGGCCGAGGGAGCCGAAGCCTTGGGCGACGATGTCGGATTGGACGTCTCCGTCATAGTCTGTACCGTGTTAGTGAGAGTCCGGTTCGAGATCATAATGTATGAACTCACTCTTCATGGCGATGAGCATGCCCCCCTCGTTCTTGATCATTTGCGCGACCATGTCGTCGATGAGACGGTGCTCATACCACAGACCCTTGGACTCAAACTCCTTGCGGTAATCCTTCTCGTAGATGTCCTGGAAGATGTCCTTGAATTGGCCGTCGTACTTCTTCAGGATGGTGTTCTTGGTGGTCATGTACATTGGGTAGTTGAGAGACAGAGCGTGCTTGAAAGAAGCGTGGGCGAATCCTGAGATGCTCTCGGTCGTGTTGTACATGGTCATGGCAACACCGCCTTGAGTCTTATCGGTGAACTGGAAGACCTCGATCTTCTCCGGCTGACCACCCTCCGGCGTGAAGACCATCTCCAGCTTGCCCGGGCCCTTGATCACTTGGTCCTTTGCCCGGTACTGGTCACCGAAAGCGTGACGACCGATGACAATAGGCTTCTGCCAGCCTTGTACAAGTCTGGGTATCCGTGGAATGACAATTGGCTCTCTGAAGACTGTGCCGCCGAGCTGATTTCTGATGGTACCGTTGGGCGACAACCACATCTTCTTGAGCTTGAACTCCTCCACACGAGCCTCGTCGGGTGTGATTGTGGCACACTTGACACCAACGCTGTACTTTTGAATGGCCGTCGCGGCGTCGATTGTGATCTGGTCGTTGGTCTCGTCCCGCTTTTCCAGGCCGAGATCGTAGTACTTGAGGTCGATGTCGAGGTATGGGTAGATGAACTTGTCCTTGATGTTCTTCCAGATGATGCGGGTCATCTCGTCGCCATCGAGCTCGACGACGGGGTTCTTGACCTTGATCTTGGGGATCTGTTTGGAAGCCATGGTGCGGCGCTGGACAAGTTTGGCGGCGATGGGTCGAGGAAATGTGCGAGTGGCAGTGGTGAGGATCGGAGTGGTGAAGGTGGTGGTAGTGATGGTGGTAGAGGAGGATCGTAGAGCGTTCGTGGCAAAAGTACGCAAAGACGACATGTTGCAAAGTAAAATCACCTCAAGATCCCGCAATGAGCCGCCCGCAGAGCTGTGGATGGTCGAGATGGTCGCGATCCGGGAGTTTGCAGGAGCGGATTACCCGAGGCAGCTCGTGAGTCGTCGCTGAGGGGGAGAAAAGAGAGAGAGAGCACGAGCTGGGATTGCTCCGGGAGTCCGATGTCGCTTGGGTGGTGCTGTGGTGGAGCCGAGTGGAGAGAAGAACGTGGGGAAGAGAGATGAAATCCCGGCTGATGTGTGACCTCTTCTCTTCTTAAGACACAACAATACTACGGACATACAAGAGCAGAGATACAGGAACAGGATGACTTACGATTGTGGGAAGAAGAGTACCTTATACTTATGGCCTCTACCTCCACTTGGCACCGGCAGTGCTCCATTGCTCGACGATGAACATCTCCGCACGAATCCTCCCAGGGATATCGATGAATGACAATGACCTCGGGTCAGCTTCAGTATGGTCGTGTGATCAGTACTGATGAAGAGAAGCACGCGAAGGTCAATACTCGGATCCGCCTCCTTACGTGCGAGCCAAATTCGTGTCTAGGAGGCTATCCACGCGCTCACGTGCCGATCAGGAGTTGGTAGACGGCTTCTTCGTCGAGGATGTTATCAATGCTGCCAAAAAGGCTTCAGGTGCTCTGCCGGATGGCTATTTGAAGTTGCTGTGTGACCAGAGGGCTGGTCAGAGATGTGGGAGAAGGACGTCGCTTGGGGAGACTTGAGTTGGTGTGACACAGTAAAAGGCCTTTTTACAGGTCCCATTATTCAAACGCTTGTTGCAATTTGTTCCAATCTACTATCACCAGGACTAGAGGTGGAGGGGATGATGAATCGGGGAGTGAATGTGGACCAGGTCAGGAAGCGCTTGATGGCGGTGCAGAAGCCGAGAGATCGGGACGGCTATCTGACCATACGAGACGTGAGATTAAAGGAGCTGACGACATTGATGTTGGCAAGTCGGCCTTCGGTGGTCAAATGAGCGCATAGAAAGCGTTGACTTCATCGAGGCCTGTCGAGAATTCAGAAGTTGTACGTATCAACAAGTGCAACATCGCAGCAAACGCAATCTGTCTCTGAGACCTCACAACGATGCGCCGCCAGATCTTTCGCCAGACGTCGATGCGCGAATTGGACCCCACTAGAGTTGGTTCGACGTACCGCCTCTGCCTACGTTTGTACTTTCTGACTTTTCGACGACAATACGATGAAAGTGTCGACGCGCCTGTCCTCTTACCATAGCACCTGATGTCCATTCATCGTACGAACCATCTCTCCATCCATTCCACAAGCAGTACCGAGCGAACAAGATCCATACCATCATGACCACCACCAGCACCACGAAAGGGACGGCGACGCCGGCAGCCGCGTGCCCGTGTAAGCATCGCTATCCTCTCGAAAGCTTCTTTGGCCGTTCAGAGCCACTCCTGCACGAGCATTGTGGCCGTCTTCAACCCGAAGCATCGATTGCGACGCTCTCCGAATACTCCACGCCGACCATGGTATCAAAGGGAAGGTCGACTCCAGGATTCCGCCGTCACCTCCGGGGAGACCAATTCTACTACGGTCCTCGGAGACGATTCAGGTGTAGGAGTTTCGCGGACCGGAGTCGTGCAGTGGCTGCACTGGTGGAGGAGAAAGAGGTCATCGCCCGTCGACGTGAGCTTCTCACACTGCAGAGTTCCTGATACCACAGACGTTCAGACGAGCTGAGCATATCGCGGGCATATTGTTGTGTGGAAGAAGAAGTGCGGTTCCGAAGCGCCGAAGCTAAGAGCGCCTTTTCATCCCTGCGCCTCATTCATTCGGTCATTGGTGATCGGCACAGCCGCGATTGCATGTGCAACGCGCGGACTTCAAGATCAACCTCTTGGACCTCACCATTGTCCTTTCAACTCTACAACATCGAACATCCCAGCAACTGCAAGGAAACCGATACAATCATGGGTTCAGCAGAGGAAATGCACGCGGCCATGGTCAACCGGTCCATCCGCACCATCAAAGCCGTAAGGCTCCAGGACCGCCGCTTCAACTTGCTTCTACCAGGACTAACTCTTAACAGGAACTCGAATACCTTTGCGATGCCTCCGTTATCAGCCCTCAGACTCTCAGCGAACTTCTCAGCAAAGTCCCAGCACAGACAGCGCTGCATGCGCCAATCTCAGTAGGCGCTGTACCCTCCGCCGTCAACGGGCCCGTATCCCACGCGCCAACGCCGGTGCCGAATGCTTCAATGAACAACTTGTCGCTCAACAACCACAATCAGCCTCAGGCCAACTCGAACGGCTACTACGACGAGAAGCCGCAGCACGAACAAGCTCCTCCCGCATACAATGCTCCTCCACCAGTCGCCAACTACCCACCTCTCGCACAAGCCACAGCTCTATACCCGTACAACTCAACCGATGCTGGAGACCTCGAATTACAACCGAACGATCACATAACCGTAACGGAATACATGAATGCCGAATGGTGGAAGGGTCGGTCCAGCCGCACTGGACAGGAAGGTATCTTCCCGCGCAGCTACGTCAAGGTCGTGGAAGAGAAGGCAGCGGCGTCGAGCACGACCAACAACTACGGCAACATGCCGTTGGAGGTCAGCGGACAGGGTAACGGCGAGGGCAAAGTGCCAGGCAAGGGTAAGCCGTGGTTTTGTTGAGCTGTGACAGAGTGGCATGCTGACATTTTCACAGCTGAGCAACAAGGCAAGAAGTTCGGCAAGAAGTTGGGTAACGCGGCGATCTTTGGGTGAGCTTGTTCCGGATAGTATAAAGTCTTTTCGCTCGTTGGTACTAACCTCTGCTGCAGTGCTGGTGCCACCATTGGTGGCAATATTGTCAACTCGATCTTCTAAGGACCTTACCGGCTGTGTGCACATGTGTACAGAACGCAGCCACGGTTAGCGTACAAGTTCTCCTGATATTGCGACTTTGACTTGACGAGTCTCTGGATAGCACGGCGTTGGCGTTGCCATTGGGAATTTCCACGAGAGCATTGATCTTATCATGCGTTCAACCCGAATCGACAGTAGAATGACATCCATGTTACCACGTTGCAAGTGCGCTCCTGTCAGCTCGAGGCGACTAGTACGTACGTGGGAGAAAGGAGTGATTGAGTATGGCTAGTAGAACTACGGATTTTGATGCATTGTTTATACAAGAGCTTTTACTTCGGAAGTGCCTATGTGTTGATGAAGGAAGATCACTCCTTGCTGTTCGGTTGCTGTTGTGACTGATCACCAGTCTCTGCAATCATCACTTCACGTATCTCTATCTACCGACTCATTTGAAGGATCTATAAGCCATTGAGTACATCGTGAGAATGCCCGGTCGAATGCCGGATATTTTCTGCCGGAGGCAAGTCCGACAACCCTCTGGAATTTCGAGGTTGTCCAGGGCAGGCCCCGTTGGCCCCCTCCGGACTTCACCACACCACGACGGAAAGCATCAGCTCGTCCGGAGATGCCTTCTGGTGGAGACATACACAACGACTACCGCTGCGACGAATGTGGCAAGACATTTGGCAGGTCCGAGCACCTCAGGAGACATGCGCTCATCCATTCCGAATCACGGCAATTTCGCTGCTCCGCGGAAGGCTGCCACAAAGAGTTCTTCCGCAGAGATGCTCTGAAGCGACATGAAATAACGCATCAAGCGGCACCAAGTCTTCTTCAACGCGGTGGTAGAGCATGCTGGAATTGCCAGAAATCAAAGTCCAGATGCTCGGGCGAGGCGGACTGTACTCGGTGCCGCTCCCGAAAGATTTCATGTTTATATCCGAGCACCAACGGTGGCACGACCGCAGCCGAGTCTGTCGTTGACGTTAACGACAACGGCAGCACTCTCCACATGCAGGACATCAGTCCAGTGGTCATATCGCAACCCGTCGTATCCCGGCATGAGTCCGCACCGGGACAGGACTTGCCCGTACCGCCGCTGTTAGACTTCAACATGTGGGACGGTAATGCTCTTTCATCTTCGAATTGGCTGATGATGCATGATCCCAACCGTACAGCTGCTGGCTACCAACAAGGCGTTTCTGCTCCATCTTCGTCCAGCGGACCCGTCTTACGGTCGGGAGGCCCTCTACGATCGCAGTCCGCCCTCGGGAATCGGCTGATTGGGACAAGCGACTCTCCTGCCAGCTTTGCGATATCATCGATGCCGGGAACGGAGTCTTCGGGATATGACGAGAGTTGCAGCAGCGTAGGAGAGTACTACGTCGATGGAGAGCCCGCCAGGCTTCCCCGTGTCAAACGGAGAAAGATCGCAACCGCACCGGTTGCACCGGACAGAAAGCGCGTGGAGGTTCCAGGATCCTGGCATCCGTTCAGCCTCAGAATCAATGATCTTACAGATGATCCGAAGGACCATGCTTGGACCATAAGCGCAGACGCGTGGGCAGAAATCAACGAAAGTTATCTGACGCTATGCATCGACCCTCGCCACGCTGCATGGACAGCCTATGAGCCAGTCGCACTACCATCGCGACAGGCCTTTGGACGTCTCTTGTATCTATATTACCAGCATTTCGATCAAATAGTAAGAAAACCAAAGGGCAGAAGGCCTGCAGGTACCCGAGATTGTCTCTCGGGCTATGCTAGCGGGTCTTAGCCTGCCCCTTTACCATTGTGTCCGAAACACTGCTAACCCTTCTGCCCTTCTGTTTTAGCTACCATTCTGGCATAGAGCATTTTGCCACGTGGCCGAGCAACGGCCGATCCTCACCCTGACAATGGCGGCTATAGGCAGTCATTACCTACAGGAAGCGCACTCATCGCCGTTAACCAACTCGATGCACGAATTTGCTCGCCGGTGGCTGCTGTTCCTCCATGAAAACATACCAGAAGGCAGAGAGCGATCAGTTCACGTCGCGGGTGCGCATCTTCTCCACCTCGTTGGAATGGCTTACTGTGGTGATGAGTCCTCACGTCTGCGTGCCCGAGATTCACGCCACGAGCTCCTTGAGATCTTTGCGCTCTGCCGCCGACGAGCAGGGTTGGTGCTTCCGCTACCGCCACTGGCCGCTCAGACCAGAGACGAAGAAACAGAGTGGCAAGAATGGATCATCGAGGAGGGCAACAAGCGTCTTGCGTATAGCGCGTGGTTCGTGGATGGCATGCTCGCAGCTCACTTCAGCACATCTGTCAACTTGTCTCTACAAGACGCATGCTTGCCTCTTCCATGCGAGGAGAAGCTATGGTACGCTTCAACCCGTCAAGAATGGAGAGCACTACACGACAGCCAAAGGACCTACCCAACCTTGACCGAGGCGATGCAAGAGCTCTATGTCGAGAAACGCGTGGCAAAGGACCGCGGCGAGTTTGCCAGAATCCTCACTGTTCACGGTCTCCATCATCGTATGTGGGACGTTGAACGGTACTACTCCGATCCGCTCTCCCACTGGGAACCCACCGCGAGTCGACAGTGCACCACAAACTTGCCCAAAAGTCCCATCTGGCTGCCTTCCATCCCGGCCTACACCAAATGGCAGAATTCCGCGTGCGACGCCCTGGACGTTCTTCACTGGCAAGCGAACGCCACGATCGGCCAGAACAGTGGCCTCGAACACCCGACTGTACTCCACCTTCACATGGCCAGAGTGATTCTGCTCGTACCACTCGACGACATCACCAGGCTCGCGAGAAGCATCGCAAGTGGCAAGAGCCCGAACAGCGACGCAAGCATCGCTGCGAAAAACCTTGTTCAACGCTGGGCCGTGCAGCACCAGTACAAAGCTCGATTGGCTGTTCTTCATGCTGGTTCGAGCTTTTGGCACGTGCGGCGCTACGCAATTGATGCTTTCTACGAGGCACCCACCGTCGCCATCTGCGCACTCGTGTTGTGGGCGTTCGGTACTTTCGGTCAACATCGTTCGGCTGCCGTCCAGGAAGGCCAGGCCACCGCAGCGCAGAATAGCGGGGAGGACGATGCACCCTGCAAAATCATCCTGATCGACCGACCGACCGACGACGAACTCGTGCAGCAATTCATCCACAGCGGCGACACGATGCGTGTGCATATGACTGGTGTTGATGATCTGTATGGTCCTGGAGGGCCCGAGGCTGTGTTGGCTCAGGGCATCAAGGTGCTTGGTGACTTGAGATGTTGGGGTACAAGTGCATCGTGGCTGAAGTTGCTGCAAGGCTTGCTAGATGCTTCAAGGAGAGGTATCGAGAGGTGACGTGGGTCGTATTGATATTGTACGAATGACGACGATATGCAAATGGGATGACCGAACATCTTGCTGTACTGCAGAGGTCAATAGGTACGACGCCTTGCAACCCGAACATGTAACGGACGATAGATGTACGGCTACGTTGTTCGAACGCCTCGACAGCGGTACATTCAAGCCTCCCGATCTTCTCACTGACCGTGCAGCTAAGCGTGCAGGCAGCCTAGCAGCACGGTCGAACGAGCGTAAAGGTGACTTTCCAGGACGGCCAACTCAGCGTACACGTAGGCGTAGAGGTAACCGTGCAGGTAACTTAGTGTTCCGACTCGATATCTTGCAGGTGAGCGTAAGGGGACCATACCAAGACGACCACATAGTCGTCTCTACAAGCGCACTGGTAACTTACCAGAGCGCCCAGATGGACAGAGAACTCGCCAAAATCCTCGACTGTTCGCACAACTTTCACAGCACAAATTTCACTCGCTTGGCTGGGCGTGTGCACCTTGAGAGAGAGAACGGAGGATTGGCACTCTACAGTCTACTGGATCGTACCGCAGAACGATCGCTAGCAAGCGTATCACACAGCCAGCGCTCAGCTTCTGTCCGCATCAAAGCCGAGAATTCATGCCCAGATTGCGGATCCTGAATATCTTCCAGCTCGATGCCCTGATCCTTGAACCAGCCAGACTTCTTATCGATCGCCTTCTTCAGCCACGTCAAGAACATCTCTCCTTGCTTGTAAGGCACGAGCTTGTCTTTACCTCCGCTAAGACATATGATCTTCTTGCCGGCTAGTGTCCGCTCGACGATTGGTCGTAGACGTTTGACCTCCGAGTCTGAAGGCGGACTGAGATGGTCATCTGGAGAGTACACGTCCAATTCGCCGAGAAGAATGCCTGCTGGGTCGTGCTGTTCGATGGAAGCAATGAGGGGTTGTGGAAAGTCCTGCGATCCGAGAAAGTCGAGACCTGGAGGATCTGTGGTCATAGTAGACTGCAGTTTACTGCGCATTGCTCGGTCGGTCATGAGGCTCGTATAATCGGGACATCCAATCACGACTAGACCGGCGCTTATTCGAGGCTCGGTCATGAGAGCCACCCAAGTAGCGTGGCCTCCTAGACTGACACCACCACAAATGTGATCGTTGATCTTGAAGCCCAAGTACATCGGCAACTTCGTCATCAAAGACGAAACATCCTGTACGGTGCCAACATAGCAATTGAACATATCCGGGCCATGGGTTCGATTGCCTTGCTTCCACGACAGATTGTTCAGGTTGTCGATCATCCTACTGCCGTGATTTCGCTGATCGAAGCAGACGCATATCAGACTCTTCTGTCCAGCCTTCTTCTTCGAGTTCCAAGCATTGAGCATCGCTGCTGCTGTGTACGCCATGCTATCCTGTGTATCCCCTCGGCCGTGAAGCAGCCATAGGCATGTGATTTCCTCCGGTCGTTGTGGTAGTTCTTCCAACCCCAGGACTGTTACGAGTATACCGGCGATGTTGTAGCGTTTCCATGAGACTGGCTTGACTCCCGCGAAGGCTTTGTGTGTTTGAGGTAGCGGCGACTCGAATGGCGATCGTGTTGAATCGATTCGTAGGGCATGAGACCAGGTGAATGTGCTGCCGCCCGCCATGATGCCTAGGTGTGGACTTGCGACTAAAGAGATGGAATCGACGTCGTGCGGAGAGGTCTGATTGTGTCAGGGCTACGAGTTAGAAACAGTCCAGGAACAACGAAGCAATGTGTACGAGAATGATAATGTGCTCCATGTGGTCGTCAACATGGAAGGATGTCCTGCCTCGGCCCGGAAGCTCGAAGCCTTCCAACTTGGTAGCCGGTCAAGCTTGAACAGCAACAAGCTCGATTGCCAGCCTTGCAGATTGGTCGTTCATCTGGAAAGACCTGCTCGAGGAGTGTGTACCATGTTGGCAAGCTCCTGAATGGTACAAGTTGCTCGGCAGCATGTCTGAAAGCTTGATAGAAGTTCGTTCACAGCCGGGCAGGCAATACCTTAGGTACCTTGAACGCTTTGTCAGCACTGTGGTCTCGCTGCCCTGCCCTTGTCCCATTGATTGGCTTGGCTCTGGAGAGACTTCAGGTCGTGGAAAGCTTGGGCTCCTTCACAAACTCCACTGCCCGTAAACCACACGTCCTTCCGTAAACATGGCGCGGTCGCGGCAGTCAGATATGAGCAGCACGTTGCTGTGCTCTGTCTGCTCTCGCAGCACCCGTAGACAGCCACCCTGAGGAGGGCCGCATTATGGGAATCATCATCTCCAAGACCGAGCTGTCGCCCTTCTCCACGGCGACTGGTATCATTGGTCTCATCAGCTTCGTATTCACCCTTGGGACCTTCCTGAAAGTCGTCTGGATAAACTTGGAGATCATGGGCCAAGCACCACACGAGGTTCACAGCTATCCGACCAATCTCCGGACCGAGCTGCTAGAAGAGAGAGCAAACATGCGGGCCATGCGAAAGCAGAGCAAGAAGCATACCCGAGCAATGCGAAAAGAGCAGTGCGGGGAGAGACCCAGTGGCACCGAACTGGATGACGTCTCGCTGAAGACCATGGCGGATACTGTCAGACATCTCATGAAGCGTTTCAGAGCCTTGGAGCAATCATTTCTCGAGCCTGGAAAGGATGGCATTGACGGATGGTCGAAGCATAGGAGCAGAAGGGATGGATCTGTCTCGCCGTACGATCATGCAGCGTATACCAAAGCGCCGTCGGGCAGGAGGTTGACGCAGGATCGAGGGAGGCGAGATGACGAAGAAGAGGATGACGCGTTACGGCATTGTGAATTCGACTTGGGTAGAAGACTTGTCTGGTTGCGTCGAAAGGCGGAAGCACAGCAGCTCTTCGAGACACTGAGAGTCGGGTCCAGATCCGGCGTATTGCAAGGCAGGTCAGTGGTATGAGTTTGGCGATCCACGAGTATGGGCAGAGCATACATCATCAGAGGACATGCTGCGAAGAATGGACGAGAGGATGGGGAGGATTGTTGGAATCAGGCGGGTCGATCGAGGTGGTGAGCTTTGTTGTCACGATCCCAACGGTTGGTTCACGGATGCACTGGACCTCACCGTCTCGCCCATTATCGAGCCCCTCCTCACCACTTTCTGGTCGACGCTTGGGAGTCCGGACCGACATGGACCTTGTATGTGGAAGTTTTGAAGTGCACTCTTGCGTGGCCGCTTCGTGCTCGCTTAGATATGCACCTTACTGCCAGCTCGTCAATGTCCGAAAGTGCGGGTAGGTATATGAGCTACCAAAGTTCTCCAAATTCCGCCCAATGAGGACCGGCGGACGCGCCCTGACCTCCAATGGTCGATTCGAAACTTTGCCGCGGGCATTTCGACTTCCGGGCTCACCGAGAGCACCGATGAGTCCTCTCTTCATGAGAGTCAGACACTTCCGGCTCAGACCACGAGGTCGCCGATGTCAGCCAAGTGGCTTCGATCGATCGAAAAGAAAATCCTCGAGGATGTTTCACTGCGCCGCGGGCGTAGATGTTTTGCCTTTTTGCCACAAAAACTCATCATCGTCGAATGTGAGGGACGGGGACCTTGGGTGTGAATCTCCTTTTCAATCGATGGCATCACGTTCCAACGCACACTCCTTGCGATTGATGTTTCGCAACACATCTGGTGGGTTGACTGGACTCACGCTACGCTCTTCGGGAGTAGATACCGACGAGTAAGATGCCATCACGTAGACGAGTACGCCGACTTCGCATGGAAATCGTGATACCATCATACCCCTTTTGACCTCTTTCAACTGAGTCGGCCACCTCATTCTGCTTGTGCGATCACTTCAAGCCATGATTCGCCGTGGTCACATAAAAACCATGATCAATGCCTCTTCATTCCAAGATTTGCCTGATTTTTAAGGCATCTCAGCTTTCACGTCTCCATCGCCAATGACCCGCTTCCGCATGAAGCTTAAACGCGAATGTTTAGCAAACGCTTGCCCTTGCCCTCTCTCCCTGCTCCCCCACAACTCTGCTTCTACATCACACATCTACCGCCGCGTGTTCGATCCCTCCAATCATCGACAATTCCTACGCAGTCAGCTTGCACGAGACCGCCAGCCGGGAAAGCGCGAATACACGCGAAACACACGCGCAGACACCCTCGTCCTGAAGCCGTGAGCGAGGACTCCGACGTACCCGGCGCGCGAGGCGCAATTCTTTGCTCACTCTCCACACACACACACACACACACACACACACACACTCGACTGAAAGTTGAACATGAGCGGTACACAGGCGCTCGGTGCCGGCGATGGCAGCTTGCCGGACGCTATGATGCTCGACACACCCGACTACACAGACTCCGAGTCAAACCCCACAGGCACTGCGAACAGTGTAGCTGGTGATGCAGCACCTGACGGCCGAAAGCGACGATGGGAGGGTAACACGCTAAGAAAGAGTGTACTCGGCAAGAAGCATGATCAGCTCGGCGCCAGCAAAGAGGATGATTCTATTCGGAGATTCAGATATCTGCTTGGACTGACCGATCTGTTCCGCCACTTCATCGACACGAACCCAAACCCGAAGATCCGCGAGATCATGGAAGAGATTGATCGTCAGGACGCCGAAGAAGCCGCGAGCACAGCAGCAGGCAACAAGCGCAAGGGTGGTGCAGCGAGCGAGAGGCGGCGGCGGACCGAGAAGGAAGAAGATGCGGAGTTGCTACGACAAGGAAAACAAGAAGGCAGGACCGAGCAGACACTCTTTCGTGAGAGCCCGCAGTTCATCCAAGGCGGAGAGATGAGGGACTACCAAGTGGCTGGTCTGAACTGGCTCATCAGCCTGCACGAGAATGGTATCTCTGGTATTCTCGCCGACGAGATGGGTCTCGGAAAGACTCTGCAGACTATCTCTTTCATCGGATACTTGCGCTTTCTCAAGGGCATCACCGGTCCACATTTGGTTGCTGTCCCGAAATCGACCCTCGACAACTGGAAGCGTGAGTTTGCCAAGTGGATCCCCGAGGTCAACGTCCTTGTGCTCCAGGGCGCAAAGGAAGAGCGAGCCGAGCTCATTCAGGAGCGACTCGTTGACGAGAACTTCGATGTTTGCATTACCTCGTACGAGATGATTCTTCGCGAGAAGAGCCATCTCAAGAAGTTTGCATGGGAATATATCATCATTGACGAAGCGCACCGCATCAAGAACGAGGAGTCTTCCCTTGCCCAGATTATCCGCATCTTCAACTCTCGAAATCGCCTACTCATCACCGGCACACCACTTCAGAACAACCTGCACGAGCTGTGGGCTCTGCTCAACTTCCTCCTCCCTGACGTCTTCGGTGAAGCCGAGGCTTTCGACTCGTGGTTCAGCAGCCAGAGCGACGATCAAGATACTGTTGTCCAACAACTGCATCGTGTGTTGCGACCCTTCCTGCTACGCCGTGTCAAGAGCGATGTCGAGAAGAGCTTGCTACCGAAGAAGGAGATCAACCTGTACGTCGGAATGAGCGAGATGCAGGTCAACTGGTACAGGAAGATCTTGGAAAAAGACATCGACGCTGTCAACGGGGCTGCAGGCAAGAAGGAAAGCAAGACTCGACTGCTCAACATCGTCATGCAGCTACGCAAGTGCTGTAACCACCCATACCTCTTCGATGGCGCCGAGCCTGGTCCACCATACACAACTGATGAGCATCTCGTCGACAACGCCGCAAAGATGGTCATGTTGGATAAGCTGCTGAAGCGCATGCAAGCTCAAGGCAGCCGCGTGCTCATCTTCTCGCAGATGTCGCGTGTCTTGGACATCTTGGAGGACTACTCGGTCATGCGTGGCTACCAGTACTGCCGTATTGATGGTTCTACCGCCCACGAGGACCGTATTGCGGCGATCGACGACTACAACAGGGAGGGCTCAGAAAAGTTCCTCTTCCTGCTCACGACTCGTGCGGGTGGCCTGGGTATCAATTTGACCTCGGCTGACATTGTTGTCCTCTTCGACTCGGATTGGAACCCGCAAGCCGATCTTCAGGCCATGGACCGCGCTCATCGCATTGGTCAGACCAAGCAAGTACACGTCTTCCGTTTCGTGACCGAGAACGCGATCGAAGAGAAGGTCCTGGAGCGTGCGGCGCAGAAGCTCCGTCTTGATCAACTGGTCATCCAGCAGGGTCGTGCACAACAGCAGGCTAAAGCGGCCGCATCCAAGGATGAGTTGCTCGGCATGATTCAGCACGGCGCTGAGGTCATCTTCGAGCAGAAAGAAGACGCTTTCAACAATCCTGGTGGATTCTCCGACGGTGATCTCGACGACATTCTCCGCAAGGGTGAAGAGAAGACCAAGGAGATGAACAAGAAGTATGAGACATTGGGGCTCGACGATCTGCAAAACTTCAGCTCTGAAGCCGGAGCGGCTTATGAATGGAATGGCGAGTCCTTCGTCACCAAGAAGAAGGAGATCGGTCTCAACTGGATCAATCCAGCCAAGCGTGAGCGCAAGGAACAATCGTACAGCATGGACAAATACTACCGCAATGCTCTCGCCACTGGAGGTCCGCGACCTGATCCGAAGCCCAAGGTTCCTCGCGCGCCCAAGCAAATGGCTATGCACGACTACCAATTCTTCCCGGCCCGTCTTGGCGACCTTCAAGAGAAGGAGACTGCCTGGTTCAGGAAGGAGAACAAGGTTCCAGCGCCACTTGCCGACGGCGATGAGGATACGGAGGAACAACGCAAGCGGGACCAAGAGCTCGAGCAGACTCACATCGACGAGGCCGAGCCATTGACCGAGGAGGAGATCGCCGAGAAGGAGCAGCTTAGCACTTCTGGCTTTGGGGACTGGAACAAGCGCGACTTCCAGCAGTTCATCAACGGCAGTGCCAAGTACGGACGTAACGAGTTCGTCAGCATTGCCCTGGAGGTGGACTCAAAGACGCCGCACGAAGTTCGGGATTACTCGAAGGTCTTTTGGAAGCGCTACAAGGAGATTCACAACTGGGAGAAGCACATTCATGCCATCAAGGAAGGTGAACAACGCTCTGCGCGTGTGCTTCAGCAGCGTGAACTCCTCAAGAAGAAGATGGCCATGTACCGCGTGCCACTGCAGCAGTTGAAGGTGAACTACACGGTCAGCACCACGAACAAGAAGGTTTACACTGAAGAGGAAGACCGATTCCTTCTGGTCATGCTCAACAAGTACGGCATCGATACCGAGGGCTTGTACGAGAAGATTCGTGATGAGATTCGCGAGAGCCCTCTCTTCCGCTTCGACTGGTTCTTCCTCTCTCGCACGCCGCAGGAGATCGGTCGTCGCTGCGCTACGTTGATTACCACCGTCACTCGCGAGATGGAGGGCGGCGCCAACGGCAAGGAGAACGGCAAGCGTGGTGCTGATGAGGAAGAAGAGGAAGAGGTCGAGGAGCCGGTCAAGAAGAAGGGTCGCGTCTCGACTGGCGCGAAGGTGAGAATGCGCTTTAGTGATGCGATCTTGAATGAGAAGCTGACATTTCAACCACAGAACAAAGCCGTCAACGGCGTCAAAGGCACTCCCAACGGCAACTCTCGGGCTGCTAGCGTCGACACAGTTGGCTCTGGTGGTGGCTCGAAGGCGAAGACCAAGGGTGGCCGCAAGTCAAGGGGTTGAAGAAAAGCATTGCTTTTCGCGGTAGCGGTTCAAGGTGTTTCGGGCGACAAAAGGGATATGATATGGCCGGTCAATGATGATAGACTTTTCAGCCATCAAGAAGGAGGCTGACGGCATGTGAGGATGTTGACCTGAGGAAGGGCAAGTGGAAAGCATTTGGGCGGTTCAAGAGGCGTTATAGCCTCCACGGACAGCTTAATACGTAATGAAGGCTGAAGGATAGTTGTACGTTGATAGCTACAATGTCGCCGTACTACCGCAGCTCACTATGCTCCACTTGCTTCACCTGTACGAGTCGCAAAGTGGCGGCGACTATTGATGGGCAAGAGTGACTTGTGTGTACAGCCATTGCGGACAGGACAGCTCATTACGCGCATGCTAGGCAGACGAATACGAGTACATGGACAGGAACAACAACTCAATGCCTGCCAGAGGCAAGACGACAACTTTGAATATATTACATAGTACTCCATGCGCCGCTGTTCGATCGAGCCCACTTGTCACCCTAAATACCTCACAAGTGCCTGCGCGTATTTCTCGTCCTCGTCCATCAAGCCTTCCAGCTCCAAAGGGGTGTGTTTCCTGTACCAGTAACCCTGTTCCGCAGCGCAGCGGCAGGCGAAGACAAGAAATAGACCCCAGTCACAAAAATCCTCAAGTTTCAGCAGCTCAGCCTCCGAAGTCGTCGGCGCGATTTTGTTGAATCGACAGTCGAGAATATCGCCTCGACCAGTACAGCCCATGCAGAACGGTGCCTCGCGTTCGAACAGCGCTCTCATAGCCCTCGGGTCACGGTAAAAGTTCCAACTCTTGTAGATCAGGCCCTTGATGCCGTCGAATTTCTCTGGCGAGAGGAGGTCCTTCTCCAAGATGTCCCTCTGCTTTCCCAGCAGCCAAAAGTTGACGTGAGCTTGAGGGTATTTCAGTGAGTGGTTGATCTTGTGTATGATGGCTTTTTCGTGCTCGGTTATAGCAGCGGCCTCGTGTGCAAGGTGGACTGCCTCGATGGCGGAGATTTCGGGTGTCTTCAGCCCAGCTCTACGAAGTTTGGCGGGATCGATAAACTCCAGCGCTCTAGGCTTGATGGTCCTTTTATCGCTGCCGATTTTATAGTTGGGAACAACCTGTCCGGAGGGTCTGCGTGTTGGGGGATTGAACCAGACTGACCTTGCGCTGCGAGGTGTTATTGGAGAGCGGGTGAAAATCTTGGCCTCCGCAACGGCAATCTCGCGCTCGGTGTCCTCTCTGAAGGCATCAGAAATCGTCTCTCCCCGTCTTCTCTTGTCTTGCTGGTATTCCTCCCATTGGAGACGCATCCATTGGCTCGGATGCATCTTGTATCCGGGATCAACGTGCCATACGAAACGGCGGATGCCTGGTGTTTTCAGTGCAGACTCAGGAACGCTCTGTCTTACAGGCAGGCCAAGATGACAGGAATCGGGGTGATGGCCCTAGTGAACAGAAGTGTATAAGTCAGCTATAGTTCAGACAAGGAGGGTTCGATGCAAGTAAGACCTGCTGCCATCCCCATGGAAAGGTCTCGGGTTACTGCAGGTCTTGCACACTTTATTACTCACTTTCTTGAGACATCGCGTGCAGCGCAAGGCCTTCGGATTGCGACAATTATCAGCGGTATGGTTCTTCACGCCACATCCACGGCAGTATATGTGAGACCGTTGGAAGGCCGTGAAGCTGTCTGTGTTCACGCATGCGCTTCGCATGTGAGATCTGGAGTTGCAGTGTTCACAGTACATGACTTTGCCGGACGCGGCATGCTGTGGTTGTGGCACGGTCGACGACCACTCCATTGCAGATGGCTGGCTAGGAATCCATGTCGTATTGGTATAAGCGCCAGTCGTGTTGATGGGAGGCGGCAACCTTGGCTGGTTTGTATTGTTGGACTGTTTGACGCGACGCTTACAGACATCCGTGTTGTGGGTGGCTGTTCCACAGTGGGTGCACCATTTATTGTTGGTGCTTCCCTGACCTTGATTCTGGTTCGGGTTCCGATTCGCACTTTCATTCTGGCCCTTTGCCCGGCAGTCTTTTGTATCATGCGATGAATTCCACTCGTGCACATCGCACCACTTGCTGCTGCGGTCAGACCTCTGGTTTTGATGACCGGCGTGGGGAGTGCTGTTCGATTGTTGGCCGCCACCAGCCGCTCTGGGCGCCGTTGGCGGATTTCCACCGCTTTTCTTTCTGCGAGGCATCGCTACTGGAGAGTCTCTGGTGTGATGTCCGGAATGGGTTGTTATTGTCGCAGCGGTGTAGAGCTGGTTGATAGGCACTGTCTAGCAGTTGACCAAGTGTAGAGGCACGGATGATATCAGGAATCTGCAATCTAGAGTGCTGTGAGGATCCGGAAAGGGACTTGGAAAGGGACCCGTCTCTTAAAGCAGAAGTGGGCGATCTGAAGGAGGGCTTTGTGCAAAGATGAGCACCAGAATTCGACAAAGACGGAACTTTGGTCAGCAAAATTGCAATTTCCGGCCTCATTGAAGTTGGTCTTCTTTGTCCATTGTACATCGATCTGGACATTCGAATCAAAGAACTGCCTGTGTCCCACCTACCTGGTGATGTCTTGCACTGTACGGAACTGGTAACAATAGCCTGCAGCATCGGGCCCCTCCGGCATCGGCATGTGCAAGACGACTCACTTCTCAGCGTCGCTCACGTAGATCCACGACAGGTCATGTCGAAGCTACTATCTCGACACGTTCGCTCATTGTGAGCGGCCCTGCCCGGACTGATCACACTTTCATTGTCTCCTTGAGCCAAGTGGGTATTGGCGAGCTGCATGCTTCTTCACTGCCTGGGCATCGATGCATGCGCCAATAAGAATATTTCAGCTGAACAAATACAGCCGGTCTGTGAGTGTCGAGGAACGAGAAGTGAGGTCGGAAAAACCTTCAATCCCACCGGTTTATCACGCTCGGCGAAAAAAAGCTCCGGTCCGCATGCTTCCACATCTCGCCTCGAAAAAGTTCGAGCTCGACTTCACAGTTCTTCTGTTTGCATGCACAAAATTACTTCCGATACGCCGCCCAAAATGTCGTACGACTACATTGTAAACTCACAAAAGCGGAAGCGCAAGCATGGATCTCAAAAGCCCGGGAACCCTGCCTTGATGTCTGGAGCTTTGCCGTCGCCGGAAGCTGAGGTGGAAGGGGAGGAAAATGCGGAGGGGGAGGTTGACACCGAAGCGCAATTGCGCAAGAAGGCAAAGAAGGAGCACAAGAAGAAGCGAAAGAGTTCCGAGGCGGGTCTGGGGACTACCGAGAGCGCTGTTGTCAAGGAAGAGCAAGAGGAGGACCAACCCAGACTGAAGAAGCCGAAGAAGGAAAAGAAGGACAAGAAGGAGAGGAATGAGAAGAAGCAATCTGCTGCCGAGGCACAGGTAGAGCAGGAGCTTCAAGCGGCTGCTGAAGTTTCGGATGAGGAGGGTGATGAAGATTTCACAGGCTTTGGGTCGGAGGACGAAGAGGCAGGCGCAGATGGAAATCAGAAGCCAGATGAAGAGTCCGACGGACACGACAACGGCACAGACGGCGCGATTACGGAGGAGAATAGCCTCGGAGAGCCTTCAGATCTACCGTCAGCATTGGGCGTTTCGCTACCGAGCACAGCAGCCGAACCACAAAAGTTCACGGAGCTGAATCTCTCGGAGCGAACAATGAAGGCGATCAACGGTATGCCATTCGACACGATGACCGAAATCCAACGTCGAGGCATTCCGCCACTTCTTGCGGGCAGGGACGTTCTGGGCGCTGCGAAGACTGGATCCGGAAAGACTCTGGCCTTCTTGATTCCTGCGATCGAGATGCTCTACTCCCTCCGCTTCAAGCCTCGCAACGGGACCGGTGTAATCGTCGTGTCACCCACTCGAGAACTTGCTCTGCAGATTTTTGGAGTCGCGCGAGAGCTCATGGAAAACCATACGCAAACATATGGAATCGTCATTGGAGGTGCGAATCGACGAGCGGAAGCGGAGCAGCTGGCGAAAGGTGTCAATCTGCTGATTGCGACCCCCGGTCGATTACTGGATCATCTGCAGAACACTCAAGGCTTTGTGTTCAAGAATGTCAAGGCCCTTGTCATCGACGAAGCGGATCGAATTTTAGAAGTTGGTTTCGAGGACGAAATGCGACAGATTGTCAAGATTCTACCCAAGGAGGACAGACAGACGATGCTCTTCTCCGCCACGCAGACCACGAAAGTCGAGGATCTAGCACGCATCTCCCTCCGTCCAGGCCCTCTTTATATCAACGTCGACAACGAAGAGGAGCACAGCACTGTTTCTGGTCTTGAACAAGGATATGTCATCTGCGAAGCCGACATGCGATTTCGTCTTCTCTTCACATTCCTCAAGAGACACCCGCAGAAGAAGATCATCGTGTTCTTCTCCAGTTGTAATTGTGTCAACTACTACTCCGAACTCCTGAACTACATCGATCTTCCTGTGCTAGGCCTCCATGGCAAGCAGAAGCAGCAAAAACGAACAAATACCTTCTTCGAGTTCTGCAATGCCAAGCAGGGCACTCTCATCTGCACAGACGTGGCTGCTCGAGGTCTCGACATTCCAGCTGTCGATTGGATTGTGCAATTCGACCCCCCAGATGACCCTCGTGATTACATTCACCGCGTTGGCCGAACGGCTCGAGGCGCGAATGCGAAGGGCAAGAGTTTGATGTTCTTGCAACCAAACGAGGTTGGTTTCCTGAACCATTTGAAGGAAGCCAAGGTCCCGCTGGTCGAGTTTGAAATTCCTCCAAAGAAGATCTTGGACATTCAAAGTCAATTGGAGATGCTGATTGGCAAGAACTACTATCTCAACAAGGCAAGCAGTCTTGACCCTGGCCCCAGTTGAACATACGCTAACAATGACACAGTCCGCGAAAGATGGATATCGCTCATATCTACAGGCCTATGCCTCCCACTCTCTGCGCTCAGTCTTCAACATTCACCAATTAGACCTGAAGAAGGTCGCCAAGGGTTTCGGATTCGGTGTCCCACCCAAGGTCGATATCAATCTCGGAGCGAGCATGAAGAAGCCAGATAATGCGAGGAGAGCGTACGGCAGTCAGCCAAAGCAGAAGTTCAGTGGTGGCCAGAGGAGGAGATAGTGGACGAACACTCTGTCAAGCATGTAGCATACTGCTTCTTTACTGCGAAGGGCAGCGTGGCGTTCTATGTCAAGAGCGAATAGATGTAGAGTACTGCACCGTTTTCAGAAGAATCGGTCTACTGCAGCAAACTATTGCATGTTTGTTGTCTCGTCACTTCATTCCATCCTTGATGCCTCAGGTGTCGATTCGGTGCGTCAAGATAAGACTTCGGGCGTTCTGTATTGGCCGACGAATCTCGCCTGTTCTGTTCGCGTAAGAAGGATCTGAACCACCTCGTGTCACCCATGTCGCATCCTCCAACCATGCCGCGGTGCTAGACTTCGAGCGGCCATGAAGTGCCATATTTGAGCAAATCATCTCCACCAATATCGCTGTCGGACCTCGCCTACCACCCGAGCTCGACGCCTGCTCGCTCACCACATGTGGTATAATGCCCAGCGTGTTGGCGGGCAAGAAACGTGATCGCGACGGCGATGTCACAATTGCACACGATAGCTCGAATAATACTCCCAACATTCCAGCCGGCGGTGGAGCCTCAACGACGAATTTTCGAAATGTCTCGGCTTGCAATCGATGTCGAAATCGCAAGGTGAGTTTCACCCATCGTAGGGCTGGACCTTGATCACAGTGGGCACTGACCGACCTGACTAGAATCGCTGCGACCAGAAGTTGCCTAAATGTACCAATTGCGAGAGGTCCAATGTGAAATGCGTCGGTTTTGATCCGGTCAGCAAACGAGAGATTCCTCGAAGTTATGTATACTATCTCGAAACCAGGCTGGTCAATCTTGAAGCTATCCTGGACTCCCATGGCATAGCATATCCGCCACCGAACGAAGATTTTGCCATTAGCGATGCCATCAAACCCGGAGTGAATGTTCCTTTCCCTGTGCTGGAAGAGGAGCCCGCTGCGCAGGCCGCAGTGAAGCCAGAGCCTACACCAGATGGCCAATCTTCCCTGGATCCCGCACTCAAGGAGCGTGATGAGGGTGCGAAACTGGAAAGACTGGTCAACGACGTCGGGATGGTGTCCGTTCAAGGCACGCCAGATACCCGATTTCTGGGCTCAACGCCCGGCATCTCATTTGCTAGAGTCGTATTTGCTGCGGTTAAGAGCTCAGTCCACCAGACCTCAACACCTTCTGAGAAGAGTGGGACCCGATCTGGCAAGCCGGAAGCAGCAGCCGATGGAACGACCATGCGAGACTCCTTCTTCGGATTACATTCGAAGCCCACAATCAAGCAAGCCCCTTTTCCGGATAAAGACCTTGGATCTTCGCTGACGGAATTGTACTTTGAGCATGCGAATCCTCAGATCCCGATTCTACATCGCGGCGAATACATGGCACTGTTCGATCGAGTATACGCTACGGATCCGAAGAAGCGTACGTCGAGAGAATTGTACATGCTGAATATGGTCTTTGCCATCGGGTCTGGCATCATTCTGGACTACCCCAACGTCGATAAGACAATGTCGCCGCCGAAAGCGAGCGCAGTAGATTCGAGACCACCCGACAAGAAACGACAGAGACTTGCCGGTCAGAAGCACTCGCCAGAAGAGTATCACTCGGCAGCGATCATCCATTTAGACAGCTTTCTCGGCGCAGCTCCGGCGACGCAGGGTGTTGGAGGTGGCTTGGAAGAGTTGCAAGCAGTGCTACTGCTGGCTGCTTTAGCATTGCTCCGACCGGTCGCGCCAGGCTTATGGTACATTATTGGCGTAGCAGTACGCCTCGGTATCGATCTAGGCCTGCATGCCGAGGAGTTCGATCCAGATCTTGATACACGAGCTACGCATCCGAGTTCAGGAGAGTCAGTGGTGAAAGGGCTTGGTCGTAAGCAGTGGACACGAGACTTGAGGAGGCGATTGTGGTGGTGTGTTTTCAGTGAGTTGTCCAATATCGCACTGCGTGCTGCCTGGTATTAACCTGGATGCAGACTTTGACAGGCTCGTGTCTTCCTGCGTCGGACGACCAGTTTCCATCAACGAAGCCATTATGACCACGGAATTTCCCAGCTTATTGGATGACAAGTACATCACACCATCTGGATTTCTTCTACCACCTGGTCACAAGGAAGCGCCGAGTTACAAATTCGTCACCCATCACTACATTCGTCTCAGACTCCTGCAGTCCGAGATCCTGCAAGTGCTCCAGTATCGTCAGGCCCACCAAGCCCGGAAAATGGGTGCGAACAAGGGCAATCCATTCCTCCTGAAGTCGTTAGAATCCCAATTCATGAAGGGTTTCAGCTCGTATCGCGAATGGCGATACGACATCGACAGCAGACTACGAGAGTGGAAAGATTCCGCTCCGAAGCAGTACGATACTGGCGTGTCGTTCAATCCACTATTCTTAGAGTTGAACTACTGGCAAGCAATCATCATGCTGTACAGGCATTCGCTTTCGGTGCCGGAGCGACTAGCCAGCGAACTCAGCCCGGCCACTGGAGAGGATGTCCATAGTCCTGGTACCTTTGATCTCGAAGAGGACGAGGATCAACAGATGGTGTTCCTCAAAGTTGCTCAAGCCGGTCAAACAGTTCTCAAAATCTATCGCCAGCTGCACCGACTGAAGCTCGTGAACTACACCTTTCTTGCTACGCATCATCTGTTTATGAGCGGTAAGATTTCGCTTTCTCTGCGCGAGTCAACAATTGTCGTACTGACTTGCTCATCAGGCATATCATTCCTATACGCCATTTGGCACTCGTCACTCGTTCGATCACAGCTCACGATAGACGATGTGGATTTCACGATCCTGGCGGCGACATCGGTATTGACCGATCTCATTGTTATGTGTCCACCAGCAGAGTCTTGCCGGGATGCCTTCGTCCGGATGAGTAAGGCCACTGTCACGATGGTTATGAGCACCACGGGCTTTGGAGCTACATCTACATTGGCTACCAGACACCTACATACGTCCGACGGTTATTTTGGCACCCCAGATCGGGGCTCTGGCGATAACACCACTTTACAACCACATCAAACACACAGGCAGGTGCCACGATTCGATATGAACCTGAAAGACTTGTTTTCGGAGGAAGAGATCGCGAGCCGGCCGTTCACGCATCAGCCACAGCTGCAGGTAAGCATGTCCAAACCAAGTGTATACAGCATGTGCATGCCATTGGCATGCAATGTTGACGGGGAGCTGCGCCTTGATCCTGTTCAATGCTAACTCGAATGACAGGCATTTCTCCCAGGCAGCATTAGACCACCTCAAATATCACCGCATCTACCCAAGCCTACCAGTCCTACAATGGAAGGCGCAGCAGCACCAATACAGCACTCGCCGCGACACCCACAACGTCAGTCGCAACAACAATCACCTCACCTCTTCGACCGCTCCAGCACATTCGAACCGTCCACGTTCCAGACTCCTCAACCCCACCCATTCGATCAACCACAACAACCTTCATCAGACGACTACTCCTTCGATACCCTCGACTTTCTGAACGACTTCCCACTTCCCGACACCGATCTAGGCTACGGCTTCGGCAGCGTAGGCGGCGGCATGGGCATGGGCAACGGCGGCGCAGGCGCCGGTGCAGGAGGAGCATCAAGCAGCAGCGGCGGAGTCGGCGCCGCAGGCTTCGATGGCAGCGGCGCATGGGAAGCTAACCAGCAGTTTTTCGAAGAGTTCTTTTTTGGAACTGGCGCGGGGACATCGGGGAGTGGCGCATACTAGAAATGATAGTGTACCTGGGCATGGCAGCCGTGGCGTGTGGACGCCGTACCGGCCGGAGGTGGTGGCTTGAAGATCCAGAGTTTCGAGCGAGCCATTGGCGTTCCGCTTTCTTCACGACGACAGTCTTCAGATGGGTTCTAGAATTCGGTTGAATGGTACCACATTACTAGGCAGCTCGCGCATTGTTGTTTCTGCACAGTGACACGTACATGCGCATCACGATCCGACCGTCCGACCACCAGCAAATGTGGTTGTTCTGGCTTGGCATTCTTCGATCGACATCACCGGCCGGATCTGTTGCCGGCCCCAGAATCCCCGGACGATGATGAGTGCATGATCACGAGTTGACTCGTTCCGCAGCTCTTAGATGAGAGAATTGCAGACTCCAGTGGTACCTTGGTCCTCGGTATGGTTGACGGAGAGGGTCTACCTGTGCTCTCACTGCCATCTGTATCCACCCACCGAACGATTGGCGGCACTGAAGGATATCCTGCCGAAACTGTCCTGCCTTGGTGTGTCCCGATTGTCAGCAATGGACCTCCTCAATGCTCGTGGAAGAAGAAGGGTCCGATCAGTCATGTTCGTGGATGAGTTCCGACCACCAGGTCATTGGACGGTAAGCATCAATAGCTCGTCAGTGACTTATCAGTTCGAACGAGTACTACAGCCGGCAACGTAGAAGAGATGTCACCAGAACTTTTCAAGGCTGATATGATCAGTTGCGTTGAATTTGTGGTATTCTCCATTTCCACCACCAGGTCTCCCAACACCACCTTGCCCAGGGTATCATAGAGCGCCAATTCCCATGCTTCCTATGTCGCTCGCCCAAATAGAGACAGCGGCGAGTCAAGTATTCGCCCAAAAAGCCTCCCAAAGCCCATCTTCCATCGCCAGATAGGGCAGAAACAGAAAGGAAAAACACCCGTGTCTCCACGACACGCCATCACCCAAGCTCCTTGTATCGATGCTTGTTCGCAAAATCGATGAAATGACAAAAAGCCTCCCGTCGAACTTGCAAAAAGCAGATGTCATTTTTCGCTGGAAAAACATAAAAAATCAAACATTGGTCATCCGGTGGAATCTGCAATCCCAAGTCAGGTTGACCTGCCCAAAGTGGAATCAAGACTGCATCGCTGGAAAGCGAGCGTGGTGACTGAGGTCATGACTTGCTGTCGGCGCGAGCATGTCTGCGGATGTCGAGGGACATTCTTGAAAGGAGCGGAGACTCGGGTCCGGTGAGAAGGTTCTCTTGTGATGCGTTGTGGTTCTCGGCGGCGACCATGGCGGAGCCGTACTCGGCGTCTCCACCGACCTCAGAAGCGTCGGGAATTTGCTTCTCGGATTCGAACACTCGTCGCTTCTCTTCCACCATACACATGCTGATAGCGGCGCCGATGCCGGCGACGAGGACGTTCACCCACCATGGAAGGCCGAGCGTGCCGATCGACAAGCCGGCAGATTGTAGAAGACCAGAGAAGGTAGGTCCAAACGCTCTGCATGCGCTGGCTGCAGAGGCCGCAGCACCATTGAGTGTACCGAGCACTTTGCTTGATGGTGCAGAGTTGGCGAGCATGATGCTGCTGGAAGGGAAGGCGAACGCTTGTGCGGTGACTTTCCACACCAAGGCCAGGTAGACCAATGGCATCTTGAGCGAGTCCGGTGCCAAGGAGATGTACGGCACGAGGAAGTACAGGAATGGGTACAGCAGGACAACGGATCGATATGTCCAGAGGCTTCCTAGTCTTCGGTTGACCGATGGGAATACGACGATTGTGGCAATCATCTGGATGATTCCTTGGACGGAGAGAATGCCACCAATGACCTTGGTGGAAAGTTCGAAGCCTCCGGTGAACTGGAAGGGCAGATGCGCGGGAGTGTCGGATTTCGGCATGCTGAGTAGTACAGGAAGCAGCTGCTCGGCGGAAATTGTGTGGCTAGAGACTTGTCAGTTATGAATCGCCGTGTTGTATCGAATGATGCAGACTCACTATGCCAGAATGCCGTATCCAGTAATGTTCAGCAGTACCTGCTTGGTGAAGGCGCGGCTCACTGCCAGATTCGCTTTCTGTTCATTCCGGCTCAGGGATTCTTCAACGTCGAATGACATGTCCTCATCGATCGATCGATATGCTGGTGGCGGAAGTCCAGAAACAGAGGTGGGTAACAGCGCAGGCGAAGAAGCAGTACTTCTATAATCCGGAGGCAAATCGTCGATCAAGCAGAGTGTCTCCTCGCTCATCTCTTCCTTGCCACAAGATATCCTGTCCGCTGGCTTGCGGACGAATCGCGCAATGATCCAGTTCCCAACCTCCAATCCAACGTCTTTCTTCTCCTTGAGATCCTCGTGCGTCTCTTCCAAAAAGAGTATTCCTACGATCATGCTGAAAACCACCACTCCCGTGCAGACCAAGTTCGTGAGGAGGTATGGGAACTTCTCGAAGATTGTGCCTGGTTGGAAGACGGTCGGGTAGTTCTTGACGGGATCAGCAAGTGCACCACCAAGGCCAGCTCCAACGAACGCTCCCATACACCAGACGGTTGGCATGATGGCATACGCGCGTGCCTGATGAGCCTCGACCTTCACTACCTCATTCACTGTGGTCTGTAGCACACCAATGTTGCCATTCAGAGCTCCTCCCACCGCACGGGCGAGTAGTGCCACGGGAAGATTTGGTGCAAAGCCGAACATGAGCATGCTGATGCCCGTGCCAGCGAGACCAGTGAGCAGAATCGGCTTGCGACCCATCCTGTCGCTGAGCCTTCCCCAGAATCCAGCTCCCAAACACTCGGCGGCGGCGAAGACGGAGGTGACGAGACCGGCATAAAGGGCGATTCGGTTCTTGTCGTCGGTGATGTGGAAGGATTCGATCATGTAGTAGATGTACGGGAAGATGGACATGAAGGCGATCGGCTCGCATATTCGACAGATACCTACGAGAAAGTTAGTCAGGCATTGGCTTAATTGGTCATGATGGTGGAGGAGGTGATGAAGGAGTCAAGAAGCACTGCACTTCGTTATCACATACCGAGGACCACCAGTTGGCGGTAAGGGAAAGCCGTAGAGTCACCACGACTCCCAGCATGTGCGTGCGCCATCTTGTTGATGTGCTTTGTTGTTGGAGGTGTCGGTGAAGAAGAAACAGGAGGAAGGCGCGGCTGTGCCAAGCAAAGGTGAAATCGAAGGATGTTTCCTGAGGAAGGTACGATATTTAAGATCGCAGGAGATCGTAGGTGGTCAAGTGCAAGCGGATGCAGTGACAATCGATTGAGATTTATTCTTGCTAGACGCAGCCTTCACGGCGGCTGCGACCACCAAATGTTTTGTGCGATGTGACGTGGATCAATAGCTCCCGGGAAGGAAGCAGGCCCGGATGCCGTGTATGCAGACGAGACCAGGCAATGCAATCTGCCTTTCGTTGGTAGGTCAGGCGATCGTAGGAGTGCAGTCGTTGAGGTGGTAGGATGTAGTTGAGGTGTAGGTATGCAGGTGCGACACGGCAACGAAGAGGGACGAGGATGAGGGAACGAGAGATGAGAGGAGGAAGTAGGACGGAGGGACGAGAAACGAGGAATGCGAGGTGTCGGTGAGCGGGAGCGGGCGTCGGATCGAGAGTCGTGCGATAGGTGAGGCAAGAGGAGAATGGAAGGAAGGAGTTCTCAAGTGGTGGAAAGGCAACGAGAGACGCAGACGGGGAAGTGGTAAGGTACGGTAGCTGCGAGGAAATGCTAGCGGGAGGGAGAGCAAGGTCAGGCAGGTACCGAGAGTGAAAAGACGTTGCACAGGCGCCCGTGTACATACATGAATATGATGGGCAAGCGCGGGCCGGGGCAGCAGGGCACGACACAGACGTCGGACCGGGGCAGCGAGGGCGAGGCAGGCTCTCATCTCATGATCATGATCATCCTTCGATATGGGCCAGGCGATTCTGGGCGGTGCAGACTTTACACTTTGCGACGCGGATGCTCCGTCTCCTTTGCGACAGCCCAAGACGAACAGAGTTTGCGGTCCAAATGGCGGATTACAGCACGCGAACGGGGGGAAGACAGATCCCGTCGACGATGTGCCCACCGACCATACATCCGGTGCCCGCCCCAGAGACCATTGGCAGATCCGGCCAAGGATGAGGCACCTTGCGGCGGCAACTCGTCAGGGGAGCCAGCGGGAAAGTCTAATAACTTTTTTGTCCACGATTAAGCTATTTGTCGCCAACAACAACGTGGCCGATTGCTGCATCAGCTTGCAGTCCCTGGAGTGCGGGCTGTGACGGCGTGCAGCAGCAGCTTGCATCTCTACGTACCGCCTTATCATGCATGCATGAGTGCCGCGCTGGAACAGGAAAGAGCTGCGGCGCTGGTCGTTCTGCAACGGCCGACAACGGCCTGGCCTGGTTTCATCGATGTCATCGTCGGCTGCACCTCAGACTTCACCCCTGTTTCTCCTTCCCCGTTAGCGCCAACTAAATCGTCCTCCAAATGCCGCTGAGCTGGAACCGCTGGTCATTGGTCGCGGCATGCGGAATGAGCGACGATTAGCGCGGACGCCACATCGGCAGTCACATTTCTCGTACTCGAGTCTCGACTGGGAGGCGGCGCCAGCTCTGTCGACGCACATCACCACAATTAAGCACTGGGGCAGAGCCCAGCGTTCATGGGGTGGCTTACGGAGGATGATCCGTAATGAACGCTGTCGATGCGCTGCAACGTGGTACGGATTCATGTGTCCACGTTGGAAGATCTGCGTGGAGCATCGTCACCTGCCAACACAACCTGGATCGCCACGTCGAAAGAACATCTTCCGCGCGACCAGACCGTATCCCATTTGCACCGCAACAACACGGCAAGCTATCCGGACAGCCCCTTCCTGCTTGCCAGGTGTCAGCTCGAGTCAAGCGATTGTGCCAACGACACGAGACCCGGAACCTTAAAATTCATTCTTGAACTGGCGGTGAAATTCGACACCCTGACCTACAGGGGCGTTCCCATCGTTGGTTGGAGTAGAGTTTGTACGACACGGCAGACTTGCAATCGTAGCCCTGTCTTCTTGCCCCGTATTAATTTGGCTCGACCGCCTCCACGGGACATACGTCCCGACTCCCGAGTGGGCCCTCTCATCACGGCGTCAAGCTATTGACCAACTTGTGGACGCGCGGGGAGGCATGGCCCGGCTTACATTGCCTATTGACCGCTTCTACTCGGATTCTACTCGGATCCTACATATATCATCATCACCACGTCGCGTGGTACGTCTGGGATGCATCCACTGATGAGCACAATTGGGGCTTCCCGATCACAGTAGGCATGGGCGTAGCCTTCAACAAGATCGAACGCTACGTGCTTGGTGTCTTCGCTGCATGTTCTTTCGACGGTCTCCACTCCCGGCCGTGCATCAGCCTGCAGCACTTTTCAACAGGGAGCGCCCACCCACGCGAACGGTCCCGACGAGCCTTATGCATCTCGATTCGCGGCCGGACTCAGGTACGCGCGCATCATTCGTCGCCTTTTGCAAGGTCGTCAAAGTGCCGTCGCTTACATCCACCTGATCAACCATCCGCTCATCCCGAAAACATGGTTAAGGATCTTGCTGGCCTGCGAACACTGTCGGAAACGTCATGGTGTTGCCGGTCTGTCTTGGACTCCTTCCACGGCATGGGAAATCCACGTTCGAAAAGGCAACATGTTCCGGGCAAATCGATCGTTTCTATAATCCCAGACACAACCTGACCTTTGACTCGTCATTCTTTGTCGCACATCGAGGTCACACAACACACAGCTTCGACAAAGCTTCGGATGTCACATCTGCCATCCAAATACGAGCATGGCACGAGAAATAGAACAAGACCCAGCGCCGTGGCTCTTCACCGCTGCGTTGTGCAGTTGCTACAGTGCACCAACCTCGCAACTCCATGAGCAATGTGACCTGTCGACTGTCAACGCCATTCGCTGTACGGCAATCAACGTGCAGTTCCGCGGCTTATGCCAACGCACTCGCCGATGTGAATAATGCCAGTGCCGACAGTATGTGCAGACATTGGGTTCCTCATCGCAGAGAGTCTGCAGCGTGGCCAACAGTCAGACCTGTCACTTTTTTGCGGGTCAAAATCGTGGAGTCGACCAATACAGTAATGCGGAATGGCCAAAGCGTGATCGACTGGTCGAATCTCGGCGGCTGTGGTAGCCTGTGCACAGGTGCGCAGTCCCGGCAGCCGGGCCTGCTTGGGTTGTTTGAGGAGCGGTGTGATGGGGCTAAAAAGAGATCGGCTGCTCACGAGTCGGACAGGAGCATTCCATGTCATTGGCCATGCCGAGATCGTGTTTCGTGTGCTTCACTTGACACATGTCGAATTTTCCCTCGACTTTGAATCTCAGAGTTGCTCGATTATCAACTTGTAAAACAAGACACCTTGGACTGCGATGCCGGCGATGGAACACGAGCAGGAGAAGTTGACTACTTTAGAGTTTCTCTAGCAAACCGCCCTGTCGGAAGCGCCGTTGAGCCAGCGGATGGCGTGCAGCTCTACTCTCGCACGTGACATCGTGGTCATGGCGGCCGACGTGTAAGGTATCTTAGCCCGGGCACCTCTCCGCAATGACATCGACGGGTCGCGGTCGCAATATTGCCCAACACTTTGTGTCTCCTCATCTTCTTCACCCACAGCGGTGAGAATGCAGCGACAGCGGCAGCCATGTCCCTCCTGACACCCGCCTTCACGCGGCAGCAGCTCTGTGTGGATTTGTACGCGCTTCCAGGCTCACCACCCGTGATCCGCTCCTCGTCGCACCGCTGATGATAGTTGACACTCCATCAGCGCAAGTCTCAAGCATGCATGTCCAAAAGGCGTCTACGTGGCACCACTTCCTGAAGAGCCTCTGACCTGGACGGGCGTACTCTTCGTCCGCAAAGGTAAGACCGTGACCTGACCGAACTCACTCACGATTGGAGCCAGCGTACCAACTGCCCGATTTCAGGCCCGTATGCCAACGCCATCCTGCGATTCCAAATCGCCTTCGCCGACGACTATCCCCGAAGGCCGCCCGTGGTCACATTCCAAAGCGACGTCTTCCACCCGCTCGTGACACCGCTCACGACGTACACGTACTCGACCCGAGATGCCGGCGCCGACACCCAAAGTGCTGCAGATGAGCAACGCCTACCGCCGGGCGGTCTCAGTCTTCGTCACGGCTTTCCTGCGTGGTTCCAAGTTGCAAGCGCGGTCAGGCAAGAGGTGAACCAGTCGGAGCACGTTCCACAAAGTCAAGACCCTGCAGCCCAGCAGGCGCAAACCTCGAAGCCTCGCCGGCCACCGCACGTGATCCAGTTGCTGCAGTACCTTTGCGTTGCCTTCGACACTGAGGAGGTGCTCGATTCGATACCACTCGACGCAGCGGCCAACGCGGGCGCATGGCATGCGTGGCAGAGTTACCGCGCGAGGTCATCGAGCAGCAGGGCAGCATCGGTAGCACAGTCACCGAGTGATGAGAAGGGACAAGGAGCAGAGCGCAGTCTATCGCCGAAGCAACAGCCTGGTGGTGCCCGGAAACCCGGCGAGTGGAATTGGCAGGGTGTGTGGGAAGACAGAGTCAGGAAGAGCATACAGGCTAGTGCTTCTGAGCATGTGCTGTATGGTGGGGAGAACAATGATGTGGTGTGTCCTGATGCTTTTGTGCTTCGTCGCAAAATTCGGACTGCTGATTTTGGTCACAGATCGGTTTCGTTAAGATGGATGGTGAAGCCGCCGATAAGGTGTCGCCAGCCCGTCAGCAGAAAGATGCGCAGGCAGTATATTGAGAAGCATTGCCGCGAACACATGGCCGACGGCAATCATGGCTGCGACGGTATACGCGAATCCGCATCTAGATCGATTCGATTCAGTGAATGGAAAGTGGCAGGCTCTCACTCTGCATTTGCCAGATCGATGTGTATAATCTACGGCAAGTGATATTGCTCAGGTATTGTTTCCTTGCTATTTGGGCTTACCTCACTTTCTACCATGCACTTCACATGACTTGTCAGGCACGAGCTGGAGCATCTCAATATACAGATCTGCGATTGCTGCCTCTGCACACCCCAAGGCATCGAATTTTGGACACACAGAGTCGTCGGGTTGCTGAGGAAGATCGGCATGGCCAACAAGGAAGTGGGTGACGAGCAAGTCGAGCGTATCGCCCACACATCGAATTCTAATCTGAGAGCAGAACTTGTCGCCGCATACTGCCAGGCAACTCCAGGATAACAAGTCAACTCCACCGACCATCGCCTCTGGAAGTGGAGTATGGCAACCATCGAGCAGTAATTCGCCATCTCCAGGACTCCTGACTCCCAGCAGCAAGCCCGCGCTCCGACAACAGAGAGACCATTCCGCCTGCAGGATCCAGAACTCGCCATTGAAAGTTCGGAAGACTCGCGAGAATTTGAAGCAGGCCAGTCTCTACGCCGATATTCCACCTCCGTGCGTGCATGGGTTCCATGCCAATGGTTCCGACTGTCATGTCCAGCCAGGAGACAGTGCGGCGGCCTATTCCAGACCTGATCCACGATTTGCACGAGCTCAAGATGAGTTCTCGGACGCGTCTGGCTCGACATTGGTTGGAGAAGCAGCACAAGTTCAGGTTCCACGGCCATTGACGCCGATGGGCCCGTCGCAGGCTGGGAAACTCCTTCGGCACAGATCCATTAGCCGCAGGGTTTTGACACGGGTCAAGGAAGGCATCTCGCAAAGATCTCGAAGTTCGCACACCAAGACTCAGGATCCGGACGCGAGTCTTGTACGTCGCTTCTCGGGCAAGCGCAAGGAGAGTCTGGAAGAGCAGAGTCGATCACGCAGCTTCGAAGTCAGCAGGGATAGCATCGATGTCCAGGCCTATGCTCGAAACCCAGAGCTGGAAATGTCTACACCTGGACGTTCTTTTACAGATTCCAGTGTCTCCACCGATGATTCGAATAGAAGTGGCTTTCCCCACACGCCACCACAGGTCAGATGCACACCTCCCGCGCATACAAGACAGTATTCTGGTCGATTGCTTACTCCGGAACCTGGGACCTATTCGCCGTCTGCCGGACCGACTCCAAGGGCCTTGGCAAGAGACATTCCATCCTCTCTAGGAAGAGAGGGTACTGTGCTAGTCTCGGTGCCATTCGTCGATCTTTCTATATCACCGGATCGAGAGTCCGTCGACGTTGGCCGCAGCCGTGACACCTGGGTGGCAGTCGAGGGCACTGTGCGCACTCGAGTGGTAGAGAGCAATAGTATGCAGCCGCAAGAAGCACAGCTTCGGAAAAGCTCAATGGACGCTATCATCATCATCGACCAGGAAGTTCTTCAGAGTGCCCCGAAGTCGACCCACAAGATCATTGTTGAGCTTTGCTCCCGCTCGAACATCGCCGGAGATCGACTCGCAGTCCTTTGTGCGAAGGTCGAGCATGTCGATACCGGGACGACAAAGTGCGACTGTGATGAGCTGCATGCCCTCCGGACGCCGAGCTTGTCCAGGCTGTTTGAAAGGCTAAGCATAGCGCCGTCGACTGTCGACACGATCTTCGAAGAGGAATGGGAGTCTCTCGCAGATTCACTGCAAGCCCTGTCGACTAGAGGTCTCCGGAAAGATCTCGTGCAGACTTTCGTCATCTCCAAGACGCCGACCGCAATTCTGCAACTAGTCGACAGGCTGGTGCCATGGCCTGTCCACACGTTCAAAATCGGTCTATCGTCTGAGCGGAGCGAATTTCCGCTGGCAACTATCAAACTTCACAACTGGGCCGTTGAGATCCATGACGACCAAGAAGATATCGTCGACCTTCTCGACAATATGATCCGCGACCTTCGCCATGGCTGCAGCATGGGCGCCGTTCCAAGCCTCCGCCTCTGCTACAAACCACTGCAAGGTACATCCATCATAGAAGTTCTCGGTCAGAAAGCGTTGAAGAACGTGCAACTTGGGCAACGTTGTACCATGTTCCTCAAGGTTCGCATTCCTCGTATCGACACTTCCCGCGCAAGTTTGCCAAAAGACGACATCGATCAAGACCCTCTATTCGCCGAGCTCGAGAGCATCGTGGGCACCTTGGAAACGGAGTACCTTCATGTTGAAGCTCGATATCGGAACTCGGTCCTGCCGAGCGACAACGTGGTAAGTGTACGACAAATTTGCAGTATGAGACGACCAAAGATGGATTCTCGCTGGAGTGTCACCAATCCGGACAAAGAGTCATCGGCAACCGACCGGGTACTTGGAAGACTTGCATATTTCCTCGCAGCAAATTACCCACCAACTCGTGCGTTGCGGATGATTGATCGGTGGGCTGTGCGTAGGTCTGCGTCTTCATCTGATGTCGTACAGAACATCCAGAGATTTCTGGAGTTCCAGGCGCGCGGCGCATCTGACCTTGGAGATACCACGAGCGGATCACAGAACGATGGACCCGCTGTGATCATCACTTCAACAGAAATCGACGCAGGGGAGAACTTCAGCACCGCTCCAAACACTCCCGTTGGCGAGGCTACACCTCGTGGCGCATCCAGCCTCACCATCAGACCTCACAACACGGAGTCCGATCCTCCAACACTCCAGTCCTCCTTCCTGAGTACAGCATTAACCATGCCACCCACTCGCACCATCTCCGTACCACGTACCACAACCGCCGTGACAATCTCGTCGAGCGATGGTGCTACAGTCAGCTCTACTGATGATGAAGACACCGCTCGCCAAGTCTGGCGCCAGATGCGGCGCTCCTCACTCTCTGCGAAGCAGCTGGCGGAGATGACGTCGGAGAACTTGCAGATTCTGGAGGCGGGAGATGGGATGTTGAAGGCGGTGAGACAGCAAGCATTATTGAACAAAAGGAGCATTGGTGCGGAGACGTTGAGGGATCTGAAATGGGAGAGCTTGAGAGGAGGTGGGCATGGAGAGGCGCCGTGGCTTTGATCAGTCAAGCAAAGTGGGCGTACTGGGAACGAGCTGGTATGTGAAAACGTCGGTCAACTTGGCTTGGATCGAATTATGTCGGGGCTTGGATATTGAACATTACGAGTTGCTCATGGACATGTCTAGCGGGACAGACTGATATGTATAGTATGGGAGGGCGTGCTGAATAGCCGGATCACGTATTTAGCCAGGCATGCTGACTAGTCGTACAATCGATTTAGCCGCACATTGGGGTTGTATAGATATTTCCGTTCTACCCACTCGAACAGCACAATCCTAGCCAACCGAGCGAAGCTTGTGCGGTGAAAGTTGCGCGGGAAGTTGGGAGTTGTGCATTCGGAGTGGTACTGTAAAAGTTCACAGTGTCCTGTCGGCAATGTATTTCCCCGTTGACGCTTGGTGTGCACCGGAAGAAGTGGCCCTGAGTAGCTTAGAGTGTGCAGCAGTTGGCAGATCACGTCATGAAGCAGCCATCGTTTCTACACAGTTGGATGCAACCCATGTGGCACATGGTGAAGACCTGATGCTGTCACGCAGCACGCAGCACCGCAGCATCGAGCTTCATGTCCCGCACACCAACTCCGCGAAATGAACGGCGAATCCGTGACTGCCGGCTGCACGGATAACGTTCCTGCCGGATCGACTCCTGACGATGTCGGCTAATCAACCAGATCTGCACCACGTTGGCGCGACGCGCTGCACCTGCACAGCGGCAAGACAGGGAATCCTCGGCAGTCGTGATCTGGTACCGGTAGGACCAGAATCCGCGGGTCGCACGACATTCGTCCTGACCAGATAGTACGCCAAGTCGCGGAGGACCCAGCAGTTGGGAGGTCGCCGACATACTTCCGAGTCCGGTCGCGCGAGCGAACGATGCTGTGGCTGGGAAAATGCGCAGAGCCGTGGCGCGACCGTCACACAGAAATGGCGGTCAGCGGAAGGAAGTTGAAATCTGCTTTCGGAATACGCCTTGACCTTCAGGTTGTTTGACATGAACGAGAAAGTGGTGTGGGTTCCTCATTTCCGCTTCGCTGATGACTTGCGTTCGATGGTAGCGATGTTGCCAGGCATGTATTGCCTGAGCACCTCGGGCACCCGCACGACGTTCGCTGCATCGTCCCAGTGATTCTCAAGTATGCACGCCAGGACTCGAGGAATGGCCATAGCGGTGCCATTGAGGGTGTGTGGCCATCCAAGTTTTCCGGCGCCTGCTTGTTTGAGACGAGTGCCCAGGCGACGTGCTTGGTAGTCTGTGCAGATTGACGCGGATGTCACCTCGCCGTAGCCAGAATTGATGGCCCCACGGGAGGGAAAGAATGCCTCGATATCAATTTTTCTGGTGGCACTCGCTCCGAGGTCGGCGGTAGGCATTTCGAGGACTTTTGCGTGCAGACCGAGAGAGGTCAGTATCTCTCGCTGTATGTCTATCATCTCTTCGAACACTTTGTCTGTTTGAGATTCGCTTGACTCTGAATCATCGCCGCGGAAGCGATCTCCCTCCGGGTCTGTGCTCGGTGCTGACCATGCAAACATCTCGACTTTGGTGAATTCGTGCACGCGGTAGAGGCCTTTCGTGTCGACTCCTCTGGCGCCGGCCTCTGCGCGGTAGCACCTCGACGGCCCAATGACTTTCAAAGGTAGGTCCCTGCTATCGAGCGTTTTGTTGGCCTGCGTTCCAGCGAAAGGAATCTCGGCCGTTCCTGTCAAGACCAATGATGGCTTTTCTCCACCCTTCTCATGTTCGTGCTGCGCTATGTTGTAGATCTGCGTCTCGCCGTTTTGATCCCTAGGCATGAACCCACAGGCGCTGGCGATATGAGAGTATACCAATGATGGAGGCGTCATGACGTTCCAGCCTCGTTTCATGGCGACCGATAGAGCGTACTGAATCAATGCTTGTTCGAGCAGAGAGCCTTCATTCTTGAGAAAGTACCACCCCCAGCCAGTTGTGATAGAGCTGGCTTCGAAGTCGAGAATGTCCAGCTCCTTACCAATGTCTACATGGCTTTTGGTCGTTAGACCTTCAGGACGCTCGTTGATGACATCGACCACTGACGGCTCTTCTCCCACAGGTGTATGCAACGAGCTCAAGTTCGGAAGCTCCAATGCCAAATGCTCCATCTCTTCTTGCATTTCCTTATCCTCTACATCGTATTTTGCCAGCCGAGCCTTCAGGCTTTTCGCCTCTTCTAGCAACGCACTCTTGGTCTCAGCTCCGGCGGCATCTGCACTGCCTTTCGCTGCATGTCGGCCCATCTCCTTTCCGATATCATTGCTCCTCTGGCGAAGCTTCACCACCTCTCTTTGCGCTGTCACAAGCTTCTCGTGGAGCTCCAGTATTCGCCATCCATTCCTCGCAACAGGCGCATAGTTCCGATCGATGCTGTTCTGCTCGTACAGTCCTGGTGCATTGCGAATGTGCTTCAGGTCGAGGACGGGTCTCGGCGCGAATGAGGGACGAGTGTACGATCTTCTGTACACATTGCTTGATCTGGAGGTCAGCGCGCTGCGCCGACAGCTTGTGCTAAGATAAGACGCGCTCATGTCGCATGATGGACCGCAATTGGTGTCGAAGATGCAAAGTTCGAGGACATCGGCTAAACTTGCTACTATGCCAATCTGGCACGCCGGCACGTGCACCGCTCTCAGGAAACAGGACCGTCGATGTTGACATGGATTCGATCTGGACGGCATGCATTAGAGATACGTCAACGTGGGTTGTCTTTTTCATCAAGTCCAACGGCAGAGACTACTCTGCCCTCACTTCACGACTAGTCGAATCCCTCAAAGCTATCTTCAACATCTTCGGCGTTTTTGGCTTTGACCTTCGCAATCAGGTCATCCAACTCCTTCTGACGCACTTTGTCCGCCTCGCTCATCTTCGCATTACCCTCAGCCTTCCGTCTGACCTGCTTCTTCTCCCTTCTCCCCTCCTTGACAGCCCTCGCCTCCTTCTGACTGCTCCAAGCATTGTCCTTTCTCCGCTTCGCATCGGCTCCTGCGCCTCCTTTGTTCTTTGGCAGATCCGGTTTCTCACCGCGAGCGAACGCATCAATTATAGCACGGCGCTTGGCCTCTTTCACCTTGTCGACGTAGGCCACGCTATTCAAGTCGAAGTCTGCTGGTAAATCGAGGTCCAATCTGCGATCTTCTCGAGCTTGCGGGAAGTACTTCTTCAGCTCGGGCATCTTCGGCCAACGCAGCAATCCCCAGGCCTTGCCCATCTCCGGCCAGTCGATCTTCCGTACATTGAAGATGTCTGTAGGAAGGGTCTTGCTGTATGCCATTATCGAGCTGACAAATGCTTTTTGTGATCGGTCGTGCCACTCGCGCTTTTCTCTCAGTAGCTTCCGGATCGTATCGATAGTGTTTGCTATCTCCGCTTGGGAGACCAAGGAAGTGATGGGATAAGGCTCCAGTTTCGTTCCTTGAAGCTCCAAATATTTGACATAGTCGTTCTCGCTGCCTTCGTTGAGAAATGTCACCGCCATGCCTCTTTTCCCGGCTCGTCCGGAGCGTCCACAACGATGAATGAAGTCCTTCGGCTGGCTAGGAGGATCAAGTTGAACAACAAGATCAATGTCGGGAATATCGATTCCTCGCGCCAACACATCTGTAGTAAGCAAGATCGCTGATGAAGTTGTGTCTCGGAATCGGTTCAAGTTCTTGATCCGGATTGCTGATTTGTGATCTCCATGTAATGGGAACACTTGCACGCCCAGTATTTCGGGAAGTACATGACTCCAGTAGTCGACGCCAGCTCGTGTTGAGACGTACAATATTGTCTTCTCTGCCCTTGTCTCTCGCAGTATTCGATTCAGGTATGGAATCTTCATGGTGGGTTTCGTGATCAGGGAATATAACTTGAGACTCTCTGGAGTCTTCTTGTCGAGTGCGCCACTTTTGCTCCGAACTTTCGCGCTGATTTTGAAAGGATAGCGCATTCCAACTCTGACGAGCTCGTTCACAGCCTCGGAAACTGATGCGCTGAACAGTCCCGTCCTTCGCTCCTTCGGCACCATCTCCAGAATGCGCTGCAGATCAGGCTGAAAGTTCGGGTCCAAGAGTCTATCGGCCTCATCTAGCACCAGCAGATCGAATAGATGTCTCTTCAAGACCACCTTCGAGGTCTGAAGCACTTCCACTATCCTTCGTGGTGTCCCAATCAAGATGTTCGGATTAATCTTCGAAAAGCTGGCAATGTCTTCTGACAGCTTCGCTCGACCCCCAACGAGAAGCTGAGGTACGGCATAAGGTCCAGGCAAAACAACATGCGGCTCCACGTCTGGCATCTCCTCGTCCTCGCTGTCTGGTTCCGGTTCGTCAATCTGCTTCAGAAGTGATGCTGACGCTGGATGGAAATGAAGCAAGCCCATGAGCACGTCGTATATTTGCGTCGCTAATTCTTTGGTCGGTGCAACAACAATTGAGCGCACATGTCCTTTCTTGTTGGGATCTTCAGCCTTTAGTATTCGCTCCACCAAGGGAATGAGAAAGCTCAGTGTTTTGCCGCTGCCGGTGACCGCCTGCCTCGAAGTTAGTGGCGGGTCAACGCTAGACACATTGCGAATAGTATACCTCTACAACCAGATCTTTGTTACCCATCAGCAGCGGAATTGCCATGGCCTGCACTGGTGTGGTTCGAGCAAATCCCATGCTGTGAGTGAAATCCAGTATCCATGTCGACAACTCTGGAGTCAGCGCTTCAAATGACTTCGGCTGCTTCTTCTCCGTCATTTCTGGCTGCATGTCTGCGACTTTCTGAAATGGAGATGTTCCTAGGTGAACGGTCGTGAAGCACATGCGGTATCGTGGAAAAAGTTCTAGGTTCGCAAGAGGCTCAAACGGGGCAAGCGCTGCCGAGTTCCGTGGAGACCTTCTCTATTGGTGAAAACTCCGGAAACCACTTTAGCGCGAAAATGAATTTAGCTTTAGCTTGTAAGACCGAACAGAGACGTCCTTCGAGCACGAATATACTACGAAAATACTAAGAACGGCCTCGTAGAATTTCTGTCGCCGTCGCTACGTCGCTACTAACGCGAGGAAGGGCTATAACTATAGGGAGAATAGGATTCTTACTATCGAGGAGGTTAGCTACTACCTACGCGCCGAATCTCGTAGATAAAGGGACTTACTAAACGTAGTATAGTTAATTTCTAAACATAGTATAGTTAAATTCTAAATACTATATAATACCTTAGGTACTACTATATTAATAAGCACCGACTTTATTTAATAAGCGCTAGTAACTATTTTATTAGTGTTAGCCTTAATTAACTAGTACTAGTAACAACGACGTTAATAGTAGTATATAGATAATAGTATAAACAATTAGTATAATATAGGTAACTCTTATATATTCGATAGTAAGGATATTAATATAATATATTCCGTACCCCCCCTCTCTACCTCTAAGGTTGTCTACTACCCTATCCGCTAGCGCCGGTAAGCCTAGCTATTATATCGAGTAAGCCTAGCGCTTATTAATAAACGCCGGCGCCTATTAAATAAGGTCGGCGCCTATTAAACGAGGTCGGCGCCTATTAAATAAGGTTAGCGCCTATTAATAAACGCTAGCGCTTATTAAATAAGGTCGGCGCTTATTAAACGAATCTACTACTACTACTCTTAGGTCGGCTAGCCCTACTACCGTCGACGATACTAAGGCGTTATATAAGTTAGACGCCTTTCTAACTAATACCGACGCTTATTAATCGATACCGGCGCTTATTAAATATAGTCGGTACTAATTAATATAGCCCCCTAAACGAAGACGATAGTATAGTTAATAGACTACCTAAGTATATCTCTTACCTACGTAAACGACTCGTACGGAAGCTAGAAACGCCGAATTCGGTATTAAACCTATAGCTAATAAGAGGCCTAAGAACTCCTTAGGTTTTAGACGATATTATAGTAGTAGGATAAGGGTCTTAGTTAGTATTAGTAGCGTATAGTAGTTAGTATAGGTATATATATATGCCTTAAACTCTTATTACTAGGTACGCCTTAGTTATATTACTAAGTTCGACCGGTCTATATATTTAACCTCTATAGTATACTCGTCTTTATTAGTATATTAATAGTAATTAGGAACTTTGTATAGTATAATAGGCCTCGTATTAGTTACTATTATTATAGGGCAAATAGTACTAGATATAGTTTATAGATATAGTATAGTTTTAGTTCTTAGTAGTATATAGTAGTCGGATTCTTCCTTTTTTTAAGGACCTAATAATAATATTATTAGTTATAGTAGCACATAATGTACTTTATAGCTACTACTTATTTCTTAATATAATTCTATACTTAATATCGCGCCTATAAGGTATAGTATATACTCGCTACTTAGTACCTTAGGTTAGTAGTAGTCGATTCTACCTACTATATTTTCTAGTAGACG